>DWJK01005818.1:0-10898 GCA_018248815.1 Croniades pieria auraria
CACCTAATAAAGGTCGTCACAGATGGAGCTACGGAGCTTTAATATATATATATATAATAGCAAATCACCACAGACTAAACTATAATATATATATCTGCGGTCATTACTTGCACAATAAAATTTCTATATTTGAGAGGCTTATGTCCAGCAGTGGACCGGAGTAGGCTGATGATGATGATGATGATGAAAATTGCTACACCGAGATATATATGACGCTACATCTATTCACATATTTTGACGACTTAAGAAAAAATAGCTGTGTGCGGTCACTCAAGCCTTACTTTACGAAGTATATTGTAATAGAACATAGAGTGTCTTGCTACAACATACCCATTAACTCCGTCTCAGACGACATTAATACTAAATACTTAATCGAGAATTCTCCAAAACAAAATCACTGGACATGAGAAGGAGCGACGCACAGCTGCTGCGATGTTTATTTTCGGCACCGTGTACATGGCCAAGGTCGGATTGAAATGAGCAACGCTGATACCCTTCAATTCGATCGTCTTAGCATATAGAATGATTCTACGGAAACTTTGACTGCAGCTGTTTTGTTTATTTTAAGTCAATGTAACTTAACATCACGCCTATTCTTTCATGAGGGTGTAGATAAAGAAGTGTAGTACTCCCGCTTCTCAACCTTTATATTATAATATGTACCAAAGAACATGAGTTTACGGTAACCTATTTCATGTATTTATTTATTTGAGGACAGGGCGCGATGCTCATTGGGGGAGGCCTACGTCCAGCAGTGGACTGAGAAAGGCTGATGATGATGTAATCTATTTAACGAGATCATTGACCATGAATCAAAATACTGTCAGTTATTACATACCAAACACTTGTAAACAGTTATTGAATAACAGTTAAAGATAGAGATAATTGTCGAACATTGCTATCTGTGTCATCATCACTTCATCTTATATCATCACGTCGGGTTCCTTATGGTGACAAGGAACTCGACGTGATGATATAAGATGATGCCTGCCAGCTGGTCTGACGACCTTAACATACAATACAGAGCTACACACAGTGAGAACATAAAACCGAATATTTCGCTTACATCTGCTAAACCGGCATGATGAAGGAAACTTTAGCGTTGTTTTGGTATTAATAAGCCATCAGGAAAATATAGGATTAATACAAAATTAGACACAAACAAGCTATTACATGAGAATTGAACATATATTCGTCACATTAATGTATGTATATCTGATGGGAGAGTCAAAAGTGGATGAAGAGAGCGATGAATTCAGAATAATCACGTCATGTTTGCAAAGATAGAGATATTTGGAACTTTGTACTCTCTGCCTTCCTCTTAAGGGACCAAGGGTAATGATAATAACAACAAAAATTATATTAATAACACATATACACTAAGAACAGTCACGGTTATTTTCCAAATGTTCATATAGCGATGGATTAAAAAAACCACCATACCTACTTAAAACATAAGGAAAAAAACTGTTCATTACTGTACCATCTGGTGCAGACAGAAGGAACAGACTGTTGCATATGTACGTAGCAGACCTCAGTGGAACTGTGTCGCCAATGGCCTGATCTGGCGCGGCGGTTGCATCGCCATATTGGGATATCACAACGCGAGGTGTGCTTGTATCGAACGAAACTTAGTTTTATGAAGAAATATTTGCTATTTCATTATTTTTAATATTAAAGATAACAACAGCATTTAAGTACGTACATGATTAAATTGCGAGTTACAGATTTGAGCCAAAAATAGCTTACCACTGAAGTAATACCGGATCATGAGTGAAAGAACAAAATATACGATCTCTGTAGCAAGAGAAGCGAACATAGAGTGAAAAAGAGGTGAATCAGAATTATTTAAAAAATTTATAATAATAGCAGTTATAACGAATAAATTATAGGCCTGATTGAAAGTATGTGACGTCAATCATCCATTTTTATACTCAGACACTGACGAAAAAACGTATTTATGCTGTAAATCATTTTAATCAAACATTTGCTATGTCACTTTACTGGATATGTAACCTATATACTAAAAATCGTACATAATTACCGTTATTATTATATCGTCACGTCAGATACTTTACGGGGTTGGCAGAGAGCACCGAGTTAAAAATAAATCTATTCTTGCAGTCCTCACGTATTTCTTGCAGTTTATTATAGTGTACATAAATTCTAAATAATAACTATACAATATTTTTTTCATATTTTATGATACCGTTATTTTGAAATAAAAAACGAGATGGTAACATTATTGTTAAATTTTCAGTTAAACTTACATAAATTTAAAGTCATTGCAGTAGACTACAGCACGCGGCCAGGTGGTAATTGGATTGAATACTTTATGAGTCGCGAAAATAAAATTCCCCCGCTGACTGCGATACATTTTTAACGACTGAATTTAAAAACACTGAATATTGCCACGTAGAGCATTTAAAACTGGTTAATACAGGAAATAATAAAGAGATTATCCACGAGTATGTTTATGACACTCGGTGAAATATACCAGTATATGTATATCATCGTACCCAGGTCTTTTACGGTATAGGCAGCGAGCATCGAGTACCAAATGTCTATATCCGTACAGATGTGTGCTTCTTCTTCATTCATATCGATAGATATGATTGAATGGTAAAACGTAACATTACGCCTGTAATCCCCGAAGGGGTAGGCAGAGAAGTGTAGTATACTTCCACGTTTCACCAGTTACGTTTACGTCCCCTGGAATAGGTAGTGAGCCTATTGAAATTCTGAATTAGAAATATGCAATAGTACCCGACCCGGGATTTCTACCCAGGACATACCGATCGGCAGTCGCGCTTGCAACCACTCGACCAACGAGGCAGTCGAGTGATTGAATGGTATGGATAAATATGTACAATGTACATATATAACAAATATATAGGTATGTGAGTGACGAAAGCCTCAGAGCCGTTGCAAGGAACGTGTAGAGTCCACTTAGCCTGTTCCACTTTCATTTCCTCATCTGAAAGCCAGACTCATACATTTTAACGACGGTGTGTTTTACAAGCAAACAACGCGTTATTTTTTTAATTATATATACACGGCCTCTCTCGTTTCGAATGGAGAATTGTGTTTAACAGTAGAAGGACGTGGTTGATGATGAGGATGCAGGTGATGATGATACATACGCCAATATAATAATAAATACATTTGGCGATTCTGCTGATACATACACTAGTGTTATATCATCAAAAGCGTTTGTATGTTTAGACATAGAACAGATAAACTTGATTCAGTATGTCAACGCTAACATACTGAACAATGACTACAAACGTTACATGTTAATATTGTATACTGTGTTAATACGGAGTTATAAATGCTGGAAGAGAAGTAGGCGAGTAGCTGGTCAATAATATTCCGTGGTATATTCATATATATTGTGTTTAGTTTGGGAGAAGTGCCAGCTGGGTCAAAATACAAGACACCGACGATAATATCTTCTCTACTGTCATCACTATAATAAAAACAAAACTGATAACATTTTGGAATAACATTCAATGAAAAACGTAAAAAAAAAAACAGAAAAATGGCATTAAGTCCGCCCTTGGCATTAAGTCCGCCCTTTGTTACCAACAATAAAGGATAAATAAATAAAAAATAAATAAAAAAAAAGCATATTAAGTCTAAGTCCACCTATATAGCACTCGAATCTCTGTCTATTCCTTAAGAGGCCTGGCGTGACCAAATAACAATAATAAAATAGATATGAATATAGACAAAATACATCAGGTCGGTAAGGATATACTTGGCTTTCGATGCTTTCTGTCTACCCCTTAACGGACTTGACATGACAAAAAAAGAATGATTATTAAAAACAGTCATTACACTCTAAGATTATTCCAAAAAAAGCGTAATGCAGCAAATAACAGAACACGGTGCAACTAACCGGCCAAAACAAACTCGCGGCTGAACGAGACTTAGATGATAATGAGGCGGAAATATAATGAGCTCGGGCACATGGGAAGTTTTTGCGCGCCTCAGCCGAAGCTTAACGGGTTCGATGCCAGCAAATAGAACGTGGTATCATGATTTACGATATTAATTCATTGGATACGCTACCGTGAATAGTTCTAAGTCTTAATCCGCCAAATCATTATACACATCCGGTGTGTATAAAAACCCATCCATATGTAATTTACTACTCTGAAACGAAAATCTTTATCATAACGTAACATCACGCCTGTAACCCCCGAAGGGGTAGGCGGAGGTGTGTAGTACACTCCTACGTTTCGCCAGTTACGTTTACGTCATAAAATCTTTGTCATATACGTAATTAATGCAATCTCCTTAATTTATAATATAATTGATGTCGTAATATATCCCATTTTATTTATTTTTAATACTTAAATGACATAATATTATATAGTTCTTACAACCATACTTAACATACATGTAAGTATGGAAATTTCACTATTTATTAACAATTCATAGTTTTATTACGAATTTCTCACTTAAATATTGCAACGTCTTAGACTCAGACTGCCTTGTCGGTCGAGTGGTTGTAAACGCAACTGCTGATCGACAGGCCTTGGATTCGAATCCCAGGTCGGATACAATTGGATTTTTATAATTTAGATTTTCCATTGGAAATTTCTAGTAGTGACTCGGAGAGTGGATATGTGCCCAGTGTATAGCAATAGGCTTACCACTTATTCCATGGGACGTAAACGTAACTGGTGAAAGGTATGGACTACACTGCTCTGCCTACACATTCGGGTATTACAGACGTAATGTTACGTAATTTCCAACTATTTTAACCCTGCAGCCTCAGAAGGCGAGGAGAGCAGAACCCTATTTAAAATATTCCGACAATGTAAGTACAGTATCAGTCTACTAATAACTCCACGCGTCGAGACACTGAAGGCTAGTGATATGTAGAGTTAGCACTGATTACACTTGTGCCGGTTCAACCATTAATGTTCCCAAATTTAATACATGAATACATAAATAACCCTTGTATTATCGCGCATAATAATGAATTTTCATTAAACAAATGGATACTCATACATTATGCTGTTATTATACCATCACGTCATGTTCCTCACGGGTAAGCAGAGAGCACAAAGCGACAAGTCTCTATCCTTACAGATATATTTATATTTCCTCACTCATACGGAAACGTTTAAATACGTTTTGAAAAAAAAACGAGTTCTTTTTTATATTTTGTGTAAATTCCTAAGACTGTAAGCCAATTTCGTTTATGAAAAGTACGATAACGTGATACGGAGTATCAATATTTATATCGCGCTAATCTCACCGATTATCTTATATTGTTCTCACAATCTTCAGATATTGCACTCTTACTCATAATAGAGAGTATTAAAATGCAAAATACGTCGTCAGGAAACATAGCAGACATCATTAGGAAACAGTCGACGTACGACAATACATTTTCCACTCCAGTAGATACGAACACAATAGAGAACGGAATAGAATGCCGGGGTCAAACTCTATGATTCGAACACATGTGCTTTTCTATACAACGGCCATAATGTTCGTTCTTTTAATTCGATTTATTGTTGCGCGTTTTATATTCGATTGCTTTTTTTATATTTTATGATACTCCAGATTCTTTATGAGGTAGACAGAGAGAACGGAGTGCGAAATATCTTTATCCTGATCTAGCGTTCTACATTCAGCATTCTTTTCGAACATGCACTTCGACTTTAGTGAGTTCTAACTTCCGAATAACAAGCGAACAATATTAATCTATCAGAAACTCAATACTCGTTTCTTTGTAACCCCAGTTACTTAAATAAATGTTTGCTTAACGGAATTAAAACATTAATAACATACGCAAAATACAAGCACGTTTCCCTTCATAAATAGAAAAAGACGTTATAGGTATGAAGGAAACTACAAAAAAGGGATAGCTTTTTACATCTTTGGGGAAAAAGTTTTCGGCCAATAACAAGTTTAATTTTGAACTCATTATATAGAATAAAACATTCGTAGGTATAAAAATCACATACTCAATGAGCATATAAAGAAACATAACGTCACGCCTGTAATACAAGAAGGGTTAGGCAAAGGAGTGTAGGACACTCCCACGTTTTACCAGTAAAAAAAATTAGCACCCAAAGATTAATTAATAGCGAAATACAGATAATTAAAAACATATTAGTATAACTTAGGGTTCGTACACAATCGATAGCGGGTTAACGTTAGACAAATAACTGTATTCATATGTCAGCGGCAGGCGACAACACTTGGCGACGACTTCCGTCGGCAGTGACAGCGATGTGGGTTGCCAGTTGCTGTCATTTTAAATAGAGAATGGGAATACAATGTTTTAATCTTTAACCGCGTAAAGAAAAATCTATTGCAGGTTATGAAATATTTTCATATTAAGATAATGGAGTGAGTTCATACTAAAATTCATTTTTTATTGCAAGGTCGCACCAATGTGCGTTGAGAGCGCTTGAACAGATATTTCATAAGAACTTTCGAACAACAGAAATATGTAGATATGTTTCGACTGGCAAAATACTTGGTAATCGAATCTTAGTCACGCTAATTAATAGAAACGTAACGTCACGACTGTAATCTCCGAAGGGGTAGGCAGAGGAGTGTAGTACACTCCCACGTTTCACCAGTTAAGTTTAAGTCCTATGGAATAGGTGGTGAGCCTATTGTCATGCACCGAGCAAAAATCTAGACTTCGAGCCACTACTAGAAATTCTAAATTACAAAAATCTAACAGTACCCGATCCGGGATTTAAATCTAGGACCTCCCGATCGGCAGTCGCGCTTGCAACCACTCGACCAACGAGGCAGTGAATTAGGTTACTTAATAGTTTCCGTTTAATCTTGTGATACATACAAATTGATTAATGTAGATACTTCTGCGATTAAGTCATGTATTTATCACAAATTTCTGTTACATTTTATGACTAGCTGCGCCCGCGACTTCGTACGCGTAGATTTCGTAAGTTTAGAAAACATAAATTGACATAACTTCTTTATTTGTTAACCGATTTAAATGAAAAAAACACTAAATGTTAAGTGAAGCCCACCACATTTTAATCCTGAAAACTGCATTCAAATCGGATGAGCCTTTTCTGAGATTAGCGTGCACAAACATACAGACAAAGAGATAAAATGAAAAAAAAATATTATTTTGGGTTCTCTTGCGTATACAAAGGCACCCTATTATGAACTTTTAAACATATTTGCCATGTACAGACAGCGATCAGTTACAGTTTTATTATATATATAGATGATTTACAAATTAGATAATTATCATTTTATTAGAGGACAAAATCTTGGCTATATATAGTGATACACAATACTGACCAAAGACTTCAAAAATTAACAAAAGCAAAATAACCTAGCTGCAAAAATTTTAATAATTTTATTGTTATATTGCATTTTAAAAGTTACCACAAATCCACAGACTCACGTGTGTACACACCTTAACATATATATATATTCATGTGTCTAATTATAGTGCATGATTTAATTATAATACAAACAATAAATAAATGTACATCAAAATTATTAAAAATGTGCCGGCTTAACTCACGTACGTTTTTCGGGATGGCCCGACTAGTTTCGGACCTGTACGAGGTCCTTCCTCATGAGCCTCCCGCCGCTTGCAGCGAGGTCGCGACGGGGACTTTATTGTATTTTACAAACAAATATATGAATCTTGAAATGTCAAATATTAAGGTTTAATTGTTTAAAACAACAATAATCTTTTGTTTTTTTTTGTTTGTTTCTTGTGAACATTTCAAATTTTTCTAATTTCATATTAAACGTAGGTTTTATACAGTAAGATATAAACATTAAAATGTATCTTTCACAGATAACACAACTGAAAATAGCGAGCAATCCATTCGCCAAAGGTTTCCGAGACTGCGACCCGGACGACTGGTGAGACACATTTACATTTCGGTTAATGTTACGCAGTATAAAAAAAAATCCACGTAAGCGAACCCATATTTATCTAAGTCACAACAAGAGCGGGCTATGAATCAAGTGGCTTGCAAGCGATTATATTTTATGTACCGGGTCCCATTATGACGCGACGGCGACATTTTACCCCAGCCGGTTACAATTTACTTTTACGAGCGACGCGCACAGGCAAAGAGTTACGCGCGACATTAATGGCGGACGCGACGTTTACCGACCTATCTGGTCGCGGCGGGGAAACGCTTAGTTAAGAGCCGTGCTCGTTTCACGCGCAAATTCGTTTTGAGAATAATTAAAACTTAATATACATATATACAGCAAAGTTATCTATATATATACATATTAAGTGTATGTTGTTGAATTGCATTTTAAGAGGAACTTTTTTATGATAATTTGTTTGAAAGTCGAATTACGTTTAATCGAGTTCTTAATGTATAAGTGCTATTATGGTAATGACTAAAAAGGAATAATGTTTTCATTGTTGTTAAAAAACTATTTAGAAGAAGAAAAGAGGAGAGGAAGAAGAAAAGTTATCAATACCACATCCTTCTTATATTTTTGATTCAACTCAACCGTCCATACCTATTTATGAATCATCCCGGGTAGACTAGTTCTTTTTGAGATTTAGCTTAAATATAAATGTCGGGAAAATATTGTGTCCAAAAAAACGTAACGTCACGCCTGTAATCCCCGAAGGGATAGGCAGAGGAGTGAAGTACACCGCTACGTTTCACCAGTTGCGTTTACGTTCCATGGAAGAGGTGGTGAGCCTATTGCGATACACCGGGCACAGATCCAGACTCCGAGTTACTACTAGAAATTCTAAATTAGACAAACCCAATAGTACCCGACCCGGGATTTGAACCCAGGACCTCCTGATCGGCAGCCGCGCTTATAACCACTCGACCAACGAGGCAGTCAAAAGATAGTTGTGTCAAAAAAAAAAGGTTGATTCAAACCTTCACAGATTCATCGGACATTTATATATTTTTTCTTGTTGTTTATTGCACAGCGAGGAGCTGATATAATAAAGGGTGAACTTAACGCCAAGTGACATTGTCTGCCAGTCAACAAACCGATTTTTTAACAACAGAACAGTTGAAAAAAAAAACTTTTTCTATAGGTGCATAGAGAAAAAAATATTTTAAACGTGCTTAGGAGTAGTTTACTGGATATAAAAGGATACTAATATACGAACAAATATAAATAAATACAAATGATTTATTACATCTCGGAACAGAAATATTCTAATAAGGACAATAATCGCCCGCCTACTAGGCGGAGTCGGGTTACTTCGTGTTAATTCTTTATTTTGACACCCAGCGACAAATGGCTCTCATACTCCGCAAGAGGTTATTAATCAGTCGTACCGGGAAGTGGGGGAAAAAACTTTATATCTACCCGTTTTTTGTTACCATCCCAAAGTTTATTTGTGCGCACATGGACATACGTTTCTCCTTTTTGTAATTAATGACATAATTTGTTTACTTTCAAAACAGTTCTCGAAGAGGCGTTTGATGCGCTTTGTCAAAATGTAGTAGGTAACGATTTACATCGTTCAACTTATCGAGAGACATTTGGTTTTCGGTGCTCTCTGTCTACCACGTAAGGGACCTAGCCTGTTGATATAATAATAAACATTTAACTGATTCATTACGATAATCGATTGTAAGTGCAGAAGGGGTATGACCATTACCATGCTCCGGAAGACACGCCAAGCAGTCGCTACGAACTAAACATTACACGTGATAAAAAATGTACCGGCTTAACTCACGTACGTTTTTCGGGATTGCCCGACAAGTTTCGGACCTGTACGAGGTCCGATATCCTTATGAGCACCCGTCGCTTGCAGCGAGGTCGCAACGTAGACTGATAGTTTCCGGATAGACGGATAGTCTCCGTCGCGACCTCGATGCAAGCGACGGGTGCTCATGAGAAAGGACCTCGTACACGTCCGAAACTAGTCGGTCAAGCCCGAAAAACGTACGTGAGTTAAGCCGGTACATTTTTAATCATGTGTATAAATACTCATGAAACATTTAATAGTAAACATTACGTCTAACGACCTCGTTAGACGTCTTGAAAACTTTTGATCACCTTACCTTACCCTATAGCCTTACGACAGTACACTGGCAGGGTATATTGATTAATTAATTGTACACAACACACATCAAAACACAACAAACACAACAACAACACCACAAGAACAAACACAACAGCAAATCACACATCCAAACCAGTTTGCAGACTCAGTAAATTTCACCTGCAAACTGTGCCTAAATTTGTTCAGGCACGCCTCTCTGTTGTTCACCTGTAACCACACACGATGCGTTGCGGTGCGATTGGCGGGCAAGATCCGCTAAAAACCAACATAAACAATGCAGTACGAGAGCCAGAGTAAACATCGTGGAGATTTATGACTCAGCGAGAGCCAATGCAATGGTACGATGGCCAGCGGTGGAGAGTCTGATGTAAACATAACACTCGTACACAAGATCGACAAATTTAAGGCTAAAAATGTTTACTTGGGAACAACAAGGCTTAATATCGAAATCATATGTACTGTCGACAACTTTAAAATATATTTGATCAGCTGATAACGTTTTAGGGTTATAGAAACCGATTGTTTTAAAATATTACGTCCACCATACACTTATGCATCTTTTTTTGCGTCACTTCGCATTTGGAACACGTTTTGCTGCCTGCCCTCCTACATCCCAGAGCCTCATGGACATTTTAATTGTCATACACCATCAATTATTAATTACAAGAGAGGATCACATTCAAAATACATATGCGTGACTTTTCCATGTGCTAATGCGATTTTGTTTATCTTTTTCAATAAGTTCAAAGGGTACCAACCAACCGTCCGTGCTTTTAAAAAAAATCGTAATATTAGGCCTGTAATCTCCGAAGGGGTAGGCAGAGTAGTGTAGTACACTCCCACGTTTCACCAGTTACGTTTACGT
>DWJK01005819.1:0-10897 GCA_018248815.1 Croniades pieria auraria
ATCCTGCAACTTGGCGAACTTTATTCAAATTTTGTTATTTAAAAGAGTGCTGGGAGTTTTTTTTTTGTCCGGATTTTTTCTCCCGGTCTACTATAGCCTGAGGGGCGCACAAAGCCGAAGTTGAGTGTACGTATATACCTTATAATGAATAAAAGAATTTGAATTTGAATTTGACCTATTCCATTGTGGGACCTAAACGTAACTGGTGATACGTGGGGGTATACTACACTCCTCTGCCTACCCATTCAGGGATTACAGGCCTGGTGTTACGTTTTTGTTTAATAGAATTTGAATGTCAGAATCTACCACCATGTTATTATTATGAGATCTGTTAAGATTTTACAGCCGAGACTAGGTTGTGTGCATAGAGATGTACTCAGCACATTGACATCGTTTTACGACTGTAGTTGTGTATGTAGGTTTAGTCGACAGACACTCCCATGTGATCCTTATATACTGTATATCATCTACTGAGCGGTATTAAAATATATTGATTCATTTGGACATTATGGCCACATACACAGAATTTCTCTGACAAGTTTTAAATGTCTGCAAAACAGATTATGTTCACATGTGAAAGTCACATGACCAAGTATCACAAGATGACTGACCCAATAACATAAAATACATTTCTAAAACAAAATTTATTCGTAATAGCTAGAGAAATAAGCGTCACATAAATCCGTGTTGAAACGAGACATACGTTAAAGTTCTACGATACGTTCTCCAACGAACATCCGAAAGAAAACATCACATCTGCTCTAGCACTGCCTCATTACAAGAAATGGGAGGAACAACGGCAAAGCAATCCATTACCACTGTCAAGACTGCTTTCCTGAGATGCATGCACGTCTTCTTAAGTATCAAGATTCGCGGTTCTACAGATCTACCGCGATTTATACGAATCAAAGTGAAATAACAATTGTTCATCGCAGATCCGCTGAGATTTGTATGTGAAGGGAATTTTTTTCTAAAGTTGATTTTATGTTTGTTAGGCTGAGTTCGTTTCTACAACTGCGCATGGATTGGAGTCACGTATGGACTTAGGCTTGTTGCTTACGTACTCAAATATTTCTCCAATAGGAATTAGGAAATGTGCTTCTCCAATAACAACGAGGATGCTTCTCCAATAACAACGAAAGTGCTTGTCCAATAACAACTAGGACGTTTTTTCTTAAAGACACTTGAGTAGTTCTTCAATAGGAACTGATTGAAATACGGACCAGTATGACCAAATTTTCAAAAACCATCTCCTCACCGAAATTATTATGAAACGTACCTTCTGAACAACGTAATTTATGCTCGTTCAAAAGTTCGAAGTTCATAAAGTAATACGTTCGTGTGAAATACATACATGTACATCAATACATTGGAATCATATCGATATACGAAAATATTTTTTTTGCTGTTTCATAATTTATTCTCTCCGCATCACTTTCTTATCTCTTTCAATATTATTATCATCGTATCAGTCCTTATCGTTGCAGACTTCCTTGTGTGCGTCATATGCCACGGACAGGGATCTCTTTGTTGTAAATTTATCTAAAATTTTTTATATGAGGGACATTGTACCTAACCTTTTTAACTGAGCCCTCCAAAACTTTATAAGCGACACCCGCATCGCTGCCAACTATAACACAAAACTTACGAGTGAAAGCGCCGTTCCACTAAATTGACATTAAATCGAGGGTCCTCGTAAAACCAAGATAGGACGAATTCAGTCAATTGCACCATTTATGACATAAGAGAAATCGTATTCTTAAGACCAATTGCTTGTTTTCGACCGCCAATAGATAACCGATATTCACATGGATTACCTTTGGGAACACTGTCATTGCACAGAAGATATTGACTTAATACACCAAGTACGGCGTAAAAATAATGTCTAATATTTAAATTAATATGCGTTACTTTTTAGGACTCAATACTTGCTATGGAACAAACGGGTCAAATCATGACTATACGTATATTTATATTAACATTTCATATAATTTAATTTGATGAATTTTGATTAAATAGTTAGATTTCGCTATAGTTTGGGTTAGGTTGTAATAAACTTGAATTTAATTACGTTGGACGTTGAGGCATAAGCTATTGTATGAAATTAACAGTTTAATGACTATAGTGATAAAATAATGATGTACATAAAGCTCATTTTTGTTAAATATAAATTTCTTGCGCTAAGTCTTCTTCTTGCTTCTTGCATATAAGCAGCCCTAATAATTATGGTTGGATTTTTTTCCGGTTGTATATTGAAATTTAAAACGGTACTTCGTAAACTGTTTTCGATAGTAAATGCGATTATTTTAACCTCTATAAATCTCTACTTTGTGTTTAAAAAACCACTGGCTGCTATATTTGACACTGACACTCTTCCGTGCGCACAATATGCTTACAAAAGGGTAACAAGTTTTCTATTCTCATACTCGTTGACTCGTCGAATGCCTCGTTGGTCGAGTGGTTTTGTTTTGAAATTCATTAAGTGTATTTATGTACCTTATAATGGATAAAAAACTTTCGAATTTTGAATTTTTGGTTCCAAGCGTGACTGCCGAACGGGAGGTCCTGGGCTCAAATCTCGGGTCGGGTACTATGAGAATTTTTTAATTTAGAATTTCTAGTAGTGACTCGGAGTCTGAATCAGTGCCCGGTGTATGGCAATACGCTCACCACCTATTCCATGGGACTTAAACGTAACTGGTGAAAGGTGGGAGCGTACTACACTCCTCTGCCTACCCCTTCGGGGATTACAAGCGTGATGTTACGTTTTTAGATTCTTGTTCTAAGAAACAAGGTAATTTCATAAAATGTATTGAAGCATTTAATAAATGGTTATAGATGTAAGGACGACCGAAACCAACTTACTGAATTATACAAAGTTCATCCAGTTTCGATATAATGCCATTTAGAAATATTTAAAAGACCCTGTGGCGATTATTTGATAAAAAGTATTTAAATGAATATATTAAATATTGCGTATCAACATTCTAAATTAATTCTAACTAAATTAAAACATAAATGACAAAAATAGCGAGAGTCCATATATTATAGCGATGTCCATTTTATCCCGGTCTGTATAATTCAGATAGTTAAATTCAGTAATCTTTTAGGATGTCGAGAGCGCATACCAGTAAAAAGATATGTTGTACGGCATGTAATCCTCTCCGTATGAGCAGACTTCATAAAATTTTAATGCCGACGTGAAAGCAAAATCCGTATACACGAAGCCAAGAGTACGAGTAATTTGATAGGATTTAATCACTATATCGTGGCAATGGTGTAGAGTCCTCATATCTTTATTATGCAACATCAAAACAAATATTACTGAAAGAGTACCGGAAAGTCTAACTAAAAGAATAGTGTCAATGGTACAATTTTCAATTCACAATTTTATTGTATGTAATTTAGGTAAAGAAAGTAGTATTAATTGTAGAAGGTTTATCAGACTGTTTCTTACGACTCACTTTTGAGTCGTCTACAGGATATAAGTACTTGTTATGTAGGATGTTCAAAGAAATAACATCAAATAAAATACAGCTCTCTGATTGATCCGCCTGTATCTTAACTTCCCCCGGGATTTTGACAGTTAGTAATATGGGAAATAACTATTTTAGTCTTAACTATACAATAAGTAAAAAGTATGTAAAATAACATATATACTGACAGGATTTGAACCCCTATCCCCTGCATTAGGATATCGAAATTAAAATTACTACATAATCACTGCTCGATCTCATTTCGAAAGTTTTTGTAGCGAACACTTTAATCAGTTATGTTATTGTTTTTTATATCAGGGATTCAATTGTACACATACATATAACACAATTGTACACATACATATGTACATTGTGAACTGTTTACTTAACCCATGCAATTTGCAATAACACGTTTTATACATTTCCGTTTACTATCAACAACATAACCTATAATCTCACTTCCACGTGTTCTCCCCTAAATGCGCCAAAACCCGGCGAAATCTTGCACACTAACTCCATCTAGCTAGAAAACACTTAAACATTGCAGCGCCATAAGTATACTCTTTTCTTAACACTCTTATTTATTACCCGATATAAGTTTACACGTGTCTACAAATATAAAGGCTAGACAGTGTCGATATTTATATTTATTAAATGCTTTTGTCTACATCATTTTTTATTTATTTACATTCTATTGTATGCCATAAGTAGGCATAATAAAAGGCGAACTTAAGGCCAGTAGCGTTCTCAACCAGTCAACCCTTGAAGAATAGTAAACATAAAAATAAAAATACAGATAAAAAAATGGGAAAAAAATACGATATAACATTAGAGAATCATTGGGATAATGATCAAAATGTTTGGATATTAATAAAAATATATCAAAATGATAAAATATCTATGTAATACATAAATGAAACTACTGTGTGCACATAATTACATACACATATACGTGTATATAATAATTTATATGTTTCTTCTCATACATTATCAATTTAAGGACCATGGCCGTTTATTTCAATTACTTGTACCCTGACCTGGCATCTGAAATATAAAAGATAATTAAAGAGACCGAAATGGATAAAGTGGTCAAGTTATTTTCAATTATACTTGAAAAATGGCAAGCTTTAGGGAAAATTAAAATGAAGACTCTCAAAAATGAAAAAGTAATTTTCAATAAAACAGTCTCGACCCCGGAACTCTCCTTTCAATTACTCGTACTTATACCTTTAATTTAATGTTATGTAGAGCTACGTTCCGCAGACGCAACGGTTTCGTGCTACCCTGATACTACTGTCGAAACAAATTTATATTTCAATTTAACCATAGAATCATAGTTCAATCGCGAAAAACGTACGTGAGTTATGCCGGTATATATTATATACTCATGTGTATTATACACTCACGAAACAATTAATAGTCAAATTAATCATAGATCTTCATAAAACAATGGTCTTATACTAGAGATTCTAGAACAAGCGGTACACAATTTTTTTATATTATTCAATAGATGATGATATCGTATCCATCACTTCTAATTATTGTATGTATTCTACTAGTGTTTCTATTAATTACACAATCGTAATTTTATAAAAAAAAATTTCATAGAAACTCATAGAAGCAATGAAGTTCTTTTTTTAACTTCACGCCTGCGTTCCCCAAAAAGGTTGGCAGAGTAGCTTAGTACACACCCACTGTTCCTGTTCCGGTTGTTCCTATTTCCATATATGGAGCACAAATCCAGACTCTCAGTTACCTCTAGGAATTTTAAGTAGTAAATACCCGATACTACTGGGTCTGGGGATTGAACCCAGGACCTTTTCATTAGCAGTCGCGCTCGCCGCCATTCGACCAACAAGGCAGTCAAATATGTTTTTAATAGATAATTAAAGTAGGTATCATGTTTTTAAAATGCTATTTAATTTATTTTATTTTATTTTCTTAAACACTTTGTTCACAAAACTCCACACAATATGTCAAAGATTTATAAGAACAGTAGGTAATAGATTTTGTGAAATTTAACATATTATTTTTAAAAAATTTGCACCTACGAAATGTAAGTCTTTTATCAATATATTATGAACTGTGTATGAAACTATGTAAGGAATAATTACACTTAGCTTACGTAAGGAAACTACACGTAAGGAAGCGTAAGGAAGTCTTTTATCAATATATTATGATCTGTGTATGAAACTATGTAAGGAATAATTACACTTAGCTTACGTAAGGAAGCGGTAAACCAGGTGATTATTTTGTCCCACGGAACGGACGGTAAGAATGTGAGGTCCCGGAAAATTAACATTCCCTTAATAAAATAAATTAATTTCCCATAGTTAAATTATTAAATCCATGGGTTCAAGTCCGCGAGGCGCACATGTTCACAAAAAAATGTAATTTTAAATTTAAATATCACTAGCTACAAGGGTGAAGGAAAACATCGTGAGGAAACCTGCACATTTGAGTGTTTATAGAATAAATTCTCTAAGGCGAGTGAAATCTGCAAACCGCACTTGTCTAGACTAGTAGATTATGTCCTTAATCTTGCTTTTCTGAAAAGAGAGTCATGTTTCAACAGTGGAATAATAAAGGAGTGGAAAGAGTTAAATTATAGACAGCTAATGGAAGCAGCAATTTTCTTTAGCTACATCAAGCGTTTTTGACGTCACTTCATACAGAAAAATAAGAGATTACTGCATTAAAAAAATAATGCTTATTTTAAACAAAACTTATTATATACTTTTTGCAGTACAGTTTAAGTTTATTTTATCAATAATCAACATTTTTAGATGAGTGATTTCCTATTTTGTATGAAATAAGCAAAACATTTCGTATAACAAACAAAACAAAGGTATTTAGTGCGTTCATAAATAACAAAAAATGATAAAATTTTCAAAAAAAAATAGCAATAATATCTCTCAGCTACAAGAACGTTTAAGGAAAAACCTCTACCTAGTCGATAAGAGTAATCTCTTCGCTCTACATAAGGAAAAATGATACGACTCGAACAAAATAATTAATTGGACGGAGGGATGGCTTTAATTGATTTTTTGGCCCATCAAATTGGATGTATTGGTATTTGGAGAACCCTCATTTCCTCCTATTACGGTATCAGTAAGAGACGTTTAATGTTCTAGTTTGTGATTTCCGCGGTAAGTACAAAGGTTTTGTTTTTATAGAGCCTCCCCAACTGGTGATGGTAGACAGCTAATTTTGCATGTTAGGTTTTCAGTAAGATTGCCAACCACAATTTTTTTCTACAACCAGGTCTTTTCTTCCCAGTAACTTTTCCTATCGTTAAGCCGTGTCTAAGTAAATGACTCAAATTGTACCTTGCGCTGCTTTATAGCCGGCAAAAGTTTTCGTTTCTGATCAACCCGCACTGGATACTTCGCATTGATAACTTTGATATTAACATGGTAACATTGCCAATAAATTTAAGATTTCTTGAAGAAATATAGAGTACAATGGCGATACATTTATCCATGATCAATAAATCACACCCATTTTTCTATTACCTATCGTCTAAAACTTATAGTTTGTCAAAAAATAAATAGCATTTACAATTTACAGTCTGTGATCTATGGTCTCTGTCTTCGTCTAAGAGGCAAGCTGTATCTCTGACATTTTACCTTCGAAGCAAGGTATGAGAAGATCCTTATACACACTGGCCCATATGCATTCCAATATCCCACTCGGATATGACCTGGAATAGACCTGGAAATTCCTATTCCAGAGAACTGGTCATTTACCTAATGTATGTATGTATTGGCTGAATAGTAACCCGACTCTGGTTTTACTCTGGTATAAAAGAAATGTAAAAGGTTTGACTTTAATTTTTCTTTTTAATACATTCGATACAAATTTTCATTCTTACTTCATGCTCAGCTGCCACTCTCCCGATAAAGTGACATAAAGTTATTTCGTTACATATTTTCAATTTTCACTGTCAAATTTTATGTTCTGCTGTCTATGTCGAAAACTAATGTCATTCGCGGTAAAATTTATACTTTAAAAATATTTAAATAAAACTCTTTTAATTTCTTAGTTAAAATATACCTGGTGAAAATTATGCTGCATTTATGTAAAATGGGTTGTCATTTAACGAAAATTCAGATATTTTTTTTTATTGGAAAGCCTTCGTCGCGAACAGGTTAGTACGTTAATTTTTCTCTCAATTAATTTAACCGCCTGTATACCACAGAAACAACTTCAATTACTACGTAAACCTTTTCATTAAAAAACATTCATTAATTTTACAAACTGACATACTAATTTTTCCACTGTTGGACATCGGATTACTCGCAGTATGAAGGCCCGATGTGACCACGCTGGCTAAGTATCGTAAAGGAACGTACTGGAGAATTTGAAGGCGACTAGCTTTCTCCGCGCAATCTTTCTTTATTAATAAAGCAAGTAATGATTAATCTTACGAAAACGGAAAGTGAAAGGTTTCAACCTTAACCAAGAATCCAATCCTAGGCCATTTGGGGATGAAAACTAATAATACTCGTAAATGCAATTATACGCAGAGTCAGTGTTGTAAGATAATAAGTTTATTTACATATCCAAAATAGAAATCTATATAATACATTTACGGTCAAAATTAACTTACCTTTCTCAGCTCCTCACTCATGTATGAAGGAATAATCAACGTAAAAGAAGCACGTTAGTTGTGTGAGAATAAAACTATTAATCACCCGATGCTCTCTGCCTATCTTGTAAGGGTTCTAGCGTGTAAGTACCAACAATAACATTAAATTTCAATGCTTAATACCAAATAAAAGAAAGTGAAAAGTCTTATCAAAATGATTATAACACAAGTTTCATTTTCGGCCTCAAGTAGAGTGGCTGAATATTCGGTTAAGGTTTCGGTTTCGGCTGAAATGCGGGTTTCAATTGGACGTTAATATTAACTCACATTTTATATTTCCAATTAAAACATACTTCACTCATCCTCAATGGTTTCCTACCATTAAAAATAATTGCAAAACCAAACGCATTAAACTATTTGCATACGAATGAAGTGAACTTTATAATTCTTACGGTATTCATTATAAAAATCATTAACGTTCAGAAGTACTTGTTGCGAACCGATGAGCCAGACAATAACCTGCTTACTTTATTCTTGAAGATCCCCTCTTATTTCCCCCTCAAAGAGTTTTTCCCCTCTCAAAGAGTTTTTTATATTAGAACATCTTAGTAATCCAAACATTTCCCAGAATCGATTCTTGGTTTATCACAACATATCTTCGTAAATATCCCGCAGGTTTCTTTCACTGTGACTTAAACGTAACTAGCCATTACAAAGACTGCAGTCTCAAAGGAAAACTTTCCAGAAAATTGTGCCCGGTGTATGGCAATAGGCTCACCACCTATTCCATGGAACTTATACCTAACTGGTGAAATGTGGCAGTGTATTACACTCCTCTGCCTACCCCTTCGGGGATTACAGGCGTGATGTTACGTTATTAACCCATATTAATTAATTCACATCTCATTAAAATATTTTATACTTTCAGTTATCATACACAAGTATGGTCACATATTTCTGTTTGGCCACTAACAACCTAACTCCTATTATCATACTGTAAACAACAAAATACGAAAATGTCTATCAGCAAACGTTACATTTTTTTTTCAAGCCAGCCGTTTTAATTGGCACAATAAATCTTTCTGTTGTACACTCGTATTATGTAGCGATAGACAACTTAATACCACGATCCACGGCTTGTCCTAATTAAAATCGAAAATAGCAGACGTCGAAAAAATCCTATTTCGTTTACGTTCGAGCTCCGAGTGAAACGGAGGCTTGCTCTTGATTGATCCAATTTTACGGTCACATATTTAGCTCTAGCAACGTCGGCTTATTAATTTGTTTTCTGAATATCGTCTTAGTAGCTCCGGTCGTAATAGTTTATGGACTACAAAAAATGAAGTTTTGTTAATGTATTTTTATTTGTCAAAATAAATCAATGAGTTCACGCTTTAGGGACTTACTCAAAGCCTTTAAAGAAATTTACCAACTATCACTACGCTCTCATTAGATCAGTTCAATGGATCTCCGAATTACAGTTGTATACATACTTAGCACGTATACATCAGTATGCGTATACATGTTTAGTTTCAAGTCGATACTATATATAAAAGAAAGTTAAAATTTGTGTATTTCCACGTACTTAAAGGAAGATAACAATTAACGTAAACTTCATTAAAAACTAAAATATCTCATTTTGCTTGACTATCATATTGATGTGAACTTAAATTAGGAATTTCCTTTCAGCTGCATACGTGGTGACTACCTCAAGGTTTACTCCGACGGCGAGATTCACGGACCCGGTCCACCTGGTGTCAATGAATATTCTGCTTGGTCTAGAATGCTATGTGGAAGCAGAGCTAACACACCACCAGCTTTATACTCCCCTGGACCTCTCCTCGTACTAGAGTTAAACTCCGACGAGAAGGCTTCCAACTCATCAGGGTTTATCGGAACATACAGGTTTATAGATAGGCGTAAGTATTTTTCAAAATTGTAGAAAAGAAAACGGTATACCTTCATATAGCCCAAGACGACACTCAACAGACATGTCGACTTATAAAAGTGTTTTGAGAGAACAACATTTTTAATCATGGCATACCTTAAACAGCTATGAAAATGAAAAGGATTGCCTTGTAGGTTAACGCAAATGTTTCAATTGAAAACAGCAGTGCAACCTTAAATCTTAAACCTTCTTCAAATCGTCTCTCGTCGTAGTCATTTTCATCTTAAATTAGGGAGGATAACCCTTTTATAAATTTTTCCTAATTAAGTAAAATTATTTCTAGTTGTTTTAATATGTAGCATACTCGTATATTTACGAGTATGTTTAGTTCAACCGACAATGCTTGACGAGAAACGACATTTGACATAACTACAATTCAATCATAAATACGTTTAGATTAATGGTTCAAAATTTCTACATCTTTTCAGTAGTAAATATATTGACTTTTGTAGTTTTATGTGCCGATAATCATTTATAACGAAACGCGTTATATTACACTTATAAACACAAACGATCTTCAGACATTACCTTTAAAATCTAAAGAGTGCTTATGAAATCTGTAATGATAAAATTGAAACACAAATGTGAAGTTTGATGCGAACATTTCGTTCATTTCAAAGGTAATTTCGAAACAGACGGCGTACATATCCCGGACACAGGTTGCGACTACGTGTTTAACTCGCAGCCGAACAAACCGGCTCACGGCCGCCTCTACAGCCCCAGATATCCATCTAGCTACCCGAGTAACGTGAGATGTACCTATCATTTTCACGCTAGGCAAGTATCGATTATTTCATTTTTCGAAATTTTAAAACTACTATCCACTGAATGGTTGACTTCCTAAAACAATTATCTTAGTTAAATGCAATGGACTTCGTTAAA
>DWJK01005820.1:0-10896 GCA_018248815.1 Croniades pieria auraria
ATTTTTGTTTCACTACCATAAAATATAGATCTAAATAGTCTAAAAAATAAAGAAAAAGTGTGTTGGTCACATGTTCTCATGGAACTTTATTCTACGGATAGGTCGATTTATCGAATATACCACCAGTACTATAGAATAGGTGTCATAATGATCGAAGTCTTACAATTGCATCAGCCTAGCTTTCATTTATATGTTTGGAAGTTAACGTTCTATAAGGATCTAAGGCTTTGTTATAAGGAAAATCATTTTGATGTAAATGTTTAATTTACACTAATTATGAAAGTCACAGGTACTTAGGTATAAGAAGCTATTTTCCTTCCTCAGCCCATAACAGCAACATGACTGTCCAATCATTTTGATGTATCTAATTTAGCAGACACATAATGGAACTATTCTTAAAATGCACGCACTATTCTTAAAATTATTACTGAAAGGCGTTTTATGTAGTGTCTGATAAATAAATCACTCCTACTGTTTTCTTATGTATAAATGAAACGAATGCTCTAAGACGATTACAGTTCGCGACGAATGATGGTGAACGATAAAAATGACCACTAGTCGTGATCATGATAGACGAGCACCACCACTCAGCCGAGAATATATTGACTAAGAAGAAAAAGAAGAAGGAGGAGATAAAACATGTGTATATAGCTGGCATGTACATAATAGATTGTTATTATTTTTTCATAAATACATTGCGAGTATTGACACTTTTTGTGTGTATGACGTATCTAACAGCCATAGGTAAATTCACCTATCTACGTATATGACAGAATATGCTATCTTATCAACACAACCGTAGTATAACTAATGGGGTGTCCACCGAAGCGTAACGTCACCCCTAAAAGTGTAATAAATCGTAAATTTTGTGGCAGTATTGCAACCCCCTGTCTGCTGAACACACGTGTGTCGATAAAAAAATGTACTGTTCATTTTTTTACCTCCACCATGACTAATGTTATATCGACTAAACTATTTTTTGCTGTGTTAATCGTGTCAGGCATTAAACGGGATACGGCAATGTTAGAAGCGCGGATTGTTTAAATTTTTTTATACGAATTCATTACACTCTAATTTCAAAGTCGTTCATCAGTTTTACAGCTACAGTTGGTAAATATTTTGACTTTTATTGCTATATTATTGTTATTCCGAATAATATTCAATGCTTAACACTTCATTGTATTCTTAATAATATGTCCATACAAAAGTTAATCATTTACTTCAAAATTCAAGTAAAATCGTATATTGTGTACGTTTAAAACATTTATTCTTCAGGACCGTTTTTAAAGGTGCTTATATGTCGAATTACACTGTCAGAATATAAAAACAGTGTTTAAAATTATGTACCGTGGTATACCATTTTTCTTCGTTACAAGTGATAAAACTATTACCATGACAAAACTAAAACTTATCCACAATTTTACTTAGCCAGATGTGTAAGTAAGCCAAGCAAAATATTATATATTATGCTTACATTTGAGTAAGGTAATATATTAGGGTAGTGCTTAGGGAAAGCGTCTGTCCTGATTGCGTTGCTAGGATACGTATTATCAATGAAAATGAATAGACAGAGGGATGTTGCGTGTTCCTAATAAGATTAATAGCCCGCCTTTTCTAGCCTATTTTGCAATAACCGAGAAACGAATGGGTGAAAATTAATTAGACGATATTGTAAGTAAGTTATCTGATTTTCCCTTTGTGTTTTATTAATAGTGTTTAAAGCATTTTATGTTTACTTCGCTTGAAACTGTAATTGGTACGCAAATATTTTGCGTTCATCAAACCTCAAACATATTTTATTAAAGTAATAATTGTGTAATATTGTAAATAAAATGTGTTTATAAACGATTTTAGGTATGAAGTTACGACGATATAGAAAAAATAAAAATTTTAATTAAACCATAACAACGTAATAAAATATATGTGCATATATTCGGTTCCACGTACCTATTCATATTGAAACTCGTGTGAAATATACGTTTTTTTTTCATTTGGAAAAACCGACAGGAAATTTTCTCTTGTACGACTTCTTATATGTTCATCCTTTTTAATTATTCAGTGTTGAAAAGAGACGACTATAACTTGGGGTACCTATGTATATGTGAGTAAGTCAGCAATACAACACAGGCGTTAGTAATTAGATTCTTAGCCCGATAGCCCCAACACCCCACGGAAGGTTCACCAGTTCGCGGTGTAACTTGGTGCATTACCACCGCAATTTGTACTGTTGCGAAAAAACGAATAACTAAAGACACCTCATTGTTGACCTATTTTATGTTTTTTGCAACTTCTGCTGACTAACTTAAATACAGATTACATTGTTTTAAAGTCACATTATGGCTTTCGAACTGAAATCTTATCGACATCTATTTTACGAAGTGAAACGTAAAAGGAAGTCGAAAAAGAGAGTTACGTTTCAGGTTACGGAGTTTTTATGAGTGTTTCACTAATTATTAATCTTTTTGGCGCTTTAAAGATTAATAACGTATTTTTTTTTTATTTACTATGTTTCTCAGTTGCCTGCGAGGGAAGGTTTGACGACGCCGCGGAGCGCTCGTGCTCCGATCGGTAGGAGACCAACCGGTACGCTTCCACATCAGCGTATAAAAAAGGAGGTACCATTGTAATAGCTTTACTAATTCCGAACGTTGCTAATTTCAATTGACTTCCTCGTTGGTGGAGTGGTTGCAAGCGCGATTGCCGATCGGGAGGTCCTGGGTTCAAATCCCGGGTATTACTGGATTTTTCTAATTTAGAATTTCTAGTAGTGACTCGGAGTGTGGACCTGTGCCCAGTGTATGGCAATAGGCAATGTAGGAGTGCATTACACTCCTCTGTCTACCTCTTCGAGGATTACAGGCATGATGTTACGTTTTTGCTCATTTCAATACTTAAATAGATTACTAATCACGTCACCAACTTAGAATAGATTTCGCAAAGATGTTTCGTTATTAATAAATTATTTTCGGGGTACTTTTTTATATAATTGGATCTTGTACAATCCAACTTAACAGTTGTAGTAAGTACGACATATAATTCAGAAAAAAAAATTACCGTAATAATAAAATATCATGTGCTTCTGTTTTACTTTTAGAAATCTCCGGAAAGTCCACCTGAAATGGATTCTCCTGTCGGAAGTGTGAGTAGTGATTTACGACGGCAGAACGAAGAGCTGCGAGCGCGTCTTGCTGGAGAGAGTGCTGACCACAAGCGTAGGCTAGACGCCTATCGGCGTGCTCAGCAAGGTCAGGCTGCTTTGGTATCAAGACTGCAGGCCAAGGTATAATAAAATTTGCAATATTTTATGTATTACAAAAATCTGTAAATACGATATACTCTTTTTATTATTTAGACTGTATAGCTTTAATTACAGACTTACAATCACCTAGCGGCGACTGTAAGGTGTGTTCCGATATACCCTGTGAGCACTGTTCAGTGCTTTTACTGGCGAGAAATTCGTTTCGTTATGGACCGCCAGTACACCATCACAGTACCTTAGGGAATTATATGACCTCATAAATCGCCGTTGTATTTCTACTTCGAGCACTGGCTTTTTAGTGATAAGGTACTCGCAGTGCTTTGATCACGTGATCGACAGTGTCCTGAAATTTTACGACTTGCACTATTGATAATAATATTACAGTTGTAATTATTGCGTATAAAAAAGCTATAAAAAAAAACAGTGAAATAATAAATGATCATTTGTTCAAATAACGTCATCACTTTTATTGTACGTAACCTCATTTAAATATTTTGGTTAAAAATTTTTTAATGCGTTTAGTTACTTGAGAAACAATATTTTCTTTTAATAAACTTTACCTTTACTTACTTTTTTATGCGATTAATTTAATTGATAATTAACTTAAATATCCAATTTTTAAATATAACTACATTCAAATAATAACTTCTTTTTTTTGTTGAACAGATAACGTGTACGTTAAAATATTTTCAAATCTAGACAGCGTATAACCGTTGTTGTCAGTATATTGAACTGCGTTCCGTTTTAAACAGTAAAAAGTGTAGCTAACTATAAAGGAACGGCTTCGCGGTATACTGGATTAACGTTACACCTTATAGTGCTCGCAGTGCATATCAAAACATAGCCGTAGTAATCATTTGACTGTCAACTGTCGCTGTCAAGTGTCAGTAAACTGTTAATTCAAAACAAAAACATTGGATTTAAAATTTTCCTTCTTCGGCTCTAATATACAGCTTATGAAACTCTACCTAGGTTCTTCAATACAAACAACGATGCGCAGAGCTAGAGAACCAGATGACGGAAGCAACGCCTCGCAGCGAGCCCTCGTACCGACAACCCGCAAAGAGTATTGCACTTCCAGCTTCTTTACCATCTTCGTCAACAGACAGCCACAGAGATGAGCGCATCAATGACTTGGAGACAGCATTGCGACGCCTGGATGAGGAGAAGCGAAAGTAAGTCGAGCGCGTGTTTGTCGTTGATCATTAGTACGAAATCTCACATCCATGAAAAATTTCTCACAGTGGATGTAAAATTCTGTGGGAACAGTAAAATTTATGTCAAGTAAATATTACTAAGAACATGTAATTATATTTGTAACTTTGTCTCGCGTCCAAATGTAACATGACTAGTTTTTAAACAATGAATCTTTGCAACTTAAGGTCGTTCAGCGAGCTATGGAGACGGCTATACTCTGTGTCTCTCTGAAGGATCGAATCCGAAATGAGACGATCCGACAGAGAACTAAAGTTATTGACATAGCCTGAACGATTAGCAAGAAGTGGCAGTGGGTTAGTCACATCTGTCGCAGAATCGATAACTGTTGGAGTAGACGTGTTCTGGAGTGGAGACCATGTCCTGGCAAACATAGCATAGGATGCCCTCCAGCTAAATGGAGTGATGGTATATGCAAAGAGTCTGGCAGCAGTTGGATGGTACGAGCTGAAGATCGAGCTCAGTGGTGTACTATTGGACAGGCCTATGTGTAGCAATGGAGGAAAATGGGCTGATAATGATGATGATGAATCTTTGCAACTAAGTTGTAATTTTTGAATCATGAACGTGTCTACAATAAGTGTTTTAGCTAATATTTGCTTGGCATTATTATTTCCCTAGATGTGAAAAGCTGATGTCACAGAACAATTTGCTCCGTGACCAGTTGGAGGAATCTCATCAATTGAATGAAGCTCTAACCAATGATCTGCAGAAGCTCACCAACGATTGGGAGGCTTTGCGAGATGAGATGTCTATTAAGGAAGATGAATGGAAGGACGAGGAACAGGTTATTGAACTTTCTGTTTACATTAAAAAAGGGAGGAACTCTGATATTGTGTATCACTATTTTGACCAAATGGCATCTTTTAACACATTTGTAGTTAAATGCTTGGAAACATATACTGAAAGAAATTATTTTGCATTTAAATTGTAAAAACATACCATTTGTTAAATACAACAATTAGTATATAAAAAATGTTAAAATACTGTTCAGGGAAAATGATAAGACTTGAAGGTATCTTTTCACTTATTTGGTAGAAATTGGTTTAATAAAGTTACAAATCAGTGGTAGAAATTGTGTTAATAAATTGGTAGAAATTGTGTTAATAAAGGATCAACATAATACAGTTGTCATCGTTATTGTCATCAGCCTATCTTTGTCCACTGCTGGACATAGGCCTCCCCTAATGAGCGCCATCGCACCCTGTTCTCGGCTTGTAACAATACAGTGATGGTTAGAAATTAATAAAGTCACAATTTCATCTCTTGTAGAACTTATAAAACATTTTTCACATATGAAAACCAGAATAAGTTCTATTTGACTAAAGTTACCATGAAATGCTTGTAAAAGTCACAAATTGTGCATAATGAGAGATTGATATGTTGGTTAAAGCAAAGTTAATTTTTGTTTATCTCTACTATAAACTACTCTTCTCTTGTAATTAGAAACCTTCATATAAATTTATTAGGTACATTGAAACCACCAAAAATAGTTGAAGTAAATGGTATCATAATAAAGTAAAATTAATTTAATTTATGACAGTTTAAGTCAACATATGTTCCTTACATAACATGCTATACTATTACTTAACATTAGATGTACTGGAATAACAGTAAACAGGTCTGATGAAAGATTGTAAGTATTGAATAAAAATGTTTACAGTGAGTTACAAAGAGTAAGAGAAATTTAAAGAAGTTGCTAAAATTCTTTTAGTTTTACAGTCTTTGTATACATACAAATTGAACGAATCTTACAGAATTAACATATGCTTTCATTAGGCTTTCAATGAGTACTATTCAAGCGAGCACAACCGTTTGTTGAGCCTTTGGCGCGAGGTTGTCTCTGTGAAGCGATTCTTCTCTGAAATGCAGAACAGCACAGAAAGGGACTTGAATCGTATCAGAAACGACATGGAATCCGCTAGCAGAGACCTTGTGGGAACACTTAGTGGATATTCTATCAATGCTTATGCAGCTCAGTCTTTGAAGGTATGAATAAGAGCTATTTTTCTATTATTCTATTAACAGGTTACTACTATTTATTCATTCTCTTCACTAATTCTTCATTAAATATTCATAAGTAATTTGTCTCGAGAACTTTGTGAGACTCTACATTTTAATAATCTTTTAACTTGCTATGACACCTATTTAATTTCGGAAATGATTGTTGAGGATTTGTTATACTTTAACAACTAAAGCTTAATTTTACTATACTATTAATTTCACAATTCTAGTCTGATCACCAGCAACAATCTTTACCAACTGCAACATCAAGTACCCCCAGTGCAGCTGTGGAGGTGATGAGGGTAGAGCTGCGAGAGGCGACATCACAAAGGGATTCCGCAATCACAGAGTTGAGGGAGCGCGATGCTCGTATACAGCGTTTATTGGGAGAGTTGCAAGGATTGGTAAGTCTATCATTATTACCGTCTGGCTGGCACACACTAAGACATTGGCTTTTCTTAATTAGCCCTATCATGTCGATTCCTCGGCTTGGTGTTAAGTGTATACTAGTCATTGATCGGTTAGGAAATCATAAAAGGATAAAAATGTATGAATAAAAATGTGTAAGATTATTTATTTATTTATATTCTTTAGTAGTACATCAGTAGAAAATAACATGTATGACCACGTGTCTCTAAATGCTAGGTATACAGAGGCGGCGTTATTGCTATCAGAGTGGTCTCTTCTAGGCAACTTTCACAGAGATGAGATGAAAATTAATAGCAGTAGGGTAGTAATTATTATAAAATCCAAGCACTATAGTTAAGTTTTAGGTAAGTGTTTCTTCAATTATTAGAGTAAATATGTCATATTGCTAGCATACTGTTTTTTGCTAAGAGGTTTCGAAGGAGCTAGGGCACATGAACAGTGTACATTGTAAGTTCAATTTGATTATTTAGATGCTGCCTTATTTATGTCATATTGACACTTTTACATAATTTAGGTAAAATTTATTTGGTTATATACTGTTTGAAGCTGTACTGAAGAAGTCTTAAAATAATAAAACATTTTTTTTATAGGAAGAACGCTGTGAATGCGCAGAGACTCTTTGCTCCGAGGCGAACATAATGCGGTCCGCACTGGAGGAGGTAGCTCGAGCTCTCATACACGACTCCGAGACTGATACCTTGCCATCCCACATGCACTTGTCCGATAGGTTGGATTATATAAAAAAATTTATTTTAAAAATATAGTTTTCAAATATGTTGTTTTTTATGTATGTTTTTCAGTTGCTATTTTATATTTGTATTGAAACTGATGTACTAAATTAACAAATACTCATAAGTAATGTTTTTCTAAGTGATTTTCCAAAATGAAATTACTGTATGTATTTTTCATGTAGCATAATATACATAAAATAGAATCATATATTAACAGTAATTAACATCAATGTTGATTTAATACACTATGTTGTAATATTTTTATATGCTCTCCAATGTGTGGACGTGTTCAACAATATCTTGAAATATAAAAATGTTTAAATTATCCATATATTCTGAAATATGTTAAAGTATAACAATGTTCAAATACCCCAATATGTTCTCAAATGTGCTGAAATATTGCTCTACGTTCTCCAGATCACCGAAACGTGGTGTGCCACAGACGGGCAACACTACAGCATTTGCTGAGAGCACCATATCAGCAGTACAAGCCGCTTTGCACAAGTACCAAATACAGATACATGAGCTACAGGTAACAGGTGTAACCCAAATATCTCAAAAATGTAGCTTATGTTATAATGTTAGTTGAATCGGACGTGTCCTTTGTGGAATTTACAAACATTTTTTAAAATATATATTGTTCATAACAAAGTTGTCATACAGGTCTATAATATTCTTGTCTGAGGTGAAGTTTTATTGCACATGATAATATGTTTATATATTTTTTAGTACCACAGGGTTCATTTAAAAGTTTTCTGATGCTATAAGATCAATGTTGTCTGCCAGGTTAAACTTCAGAATACAAGAGAACAGTTATTGACCAGCAGAAAACATTGTGAGGCAGCTGATGCAAATGTGATTTCTTTGGAGGCTAAAGTTAATGATTTGCAAGGTGAGAACATAAGCTTTACAATGATTAAAATTATTTCCGTGGAGTTAATAATAACGTAGATTGCAGTTTTATTAAAATTTGTTTGTTGAATTGAGATAAATTTTAATAATAAATGATTTACTTCATATATTTTGTGTGTAAGTTATTTACTTTTGTGTGTACTATAATATTTATTTATATTCTATCTTATTACATGTATCATATAGTTAAACTGGACCAAGCCAATGCAGATTTGAATCAAATAATACAAGAGAAGGAGTCCTTACAGAAAACCGTAGAAGCATTGAGAATTGACAAGAACAATCTAGAACGAAACAGGGTGGAGATCAATGCTATGGTGAATATAACTATATTATAGTATAAATATATCGGTTACAAGATCACTACTATTTTTTAATAGTCGCCAGTCATTGAACTAAGCTCACTCTATTAAAAATCTGCTGGTAACCTGAATCATAGGTATCTTCAAGGCTTTCTTATGAAATTCTTTTCGTATTTTTGATTTTAGATGTTAAACGACTGTTAAGATTTAATTTTATATAACTCAGGTGGAGTCTCTCACTTCAGACTACGAGAAGCTTCAGAAGGTAAACAATAGACTGGAGAAAACTATAGAAGGCTTAGAAAGCGAGAAGCGGGCGCTCATTGCTGAAGTGGATCAGTTGCATCGAGACGCCGCCAGCAGAGAGTCGGTTCTGAGGTCAGTTTATGTTCAATGCTCCATACCTTGGAGTTTGAAACTTAAAATGGGATTTTTTATTTATTTAGCAATAGACTCGCGTTGGACTGCAGTTTTCACTAGCAAGTGCCAAATTGATTTCTGCGTGCTATGTATTTTACTTTTTCCTTTGTTATAGAGCTGAAGAAGAGCGTGCATCCCGCATGCGTTCAGAGCTGGTGTCGGTACGAGAGGAGTTAAACAAGACTGCATTAAGCAGAGATCTTCTCGAGCAGCAGAAGTTGGAAGCCGATTCGATTATGTCGCATATGGAAAAAAATAGAAGTAAGGAGTCATTTTTGATGGTTTTGTTTTTGAACACCATTGCGCAGTTTTATGTCGGTGCTGGTAGTTATCGTAAATCTACTTCGGGAGTAGTTAAGTGCTTTTTAAAAATTTTCTCCATCGATGGCTTAACCATATGACGATGAGCCCAAAACATCATTATCGGTTCGTGCAGATGTTCAAAAATAAATACAGATCACAATATCAAATCCATAATTCTATTGTTTTGTAAATAATTGATTCTTAATCAATATTGAATGCAATAAATTGATAAATGCATTTACTCATTAAATTAATTTTATAACAAAAACACAAACAAAAGTTATATATGGAAAGTAACTAATTTGTTATATATTAAATTAGAATTTTAATTTTAACAATTTATCAACGCACAATGTGATATTCTGTTGTCAGGCGAGTTGGAAATAGAATTGGAACGGACTATCATTGAGCGCAGTGATTTGCAAGAGTTACTGGAGAAGCTGCAGTCCGCATTGAGGAATTTGGAATGTGATAAGAAGAAGTTGCAGGAAGAGGTTAAAAATGTAAGTTTGGTTTTACAAATTGAGTGACCTGGTTATAAATATTATATGATTTGTTGATCATTATCATTTTGCCATTTACAGTTTCTCCATACTCTTACACTTTTATTCACCTTCGTAATACAATTACGAGAAATACCTGCTTAATTTAAAATAGGTTATCAAACTGGTCTCTAAAAGCATCAATTTGGGCAAAAATCTTCGGATAGAGTTTTATTATTAGTTGCCACTAGTTACAAAGTTCGCACCCATTTAATTTCATTGGTAAGGCAGAAAATAAGAGAAGACTTAGGTTGTTCTAATTTGATGTTTTCCAGCTTGAAGACGAAAAATCCACTCTGTCTAGTCAGTCGTCGGAGCAACAGGGCGATCTGAACTCCTTACGAAAAGAGCTGTTGGCAGCGGAGCAGAATCGCATGGAATTGGAAGCGGACAAGGCATCGTTACACGAAAAGATCAAGTTCCTAGAGAGCGAAAGGGAAAAGGTGGAGATGGAGTTGCGGCAGGTCATGAGGTAGAAGATAATTATTAATAGAACGTATACATCCATATAAATTTTTTCTAAACAATCCGTTTGTCGAGTGTAGTAACATGGGGTTTACTGGTACAAATGTTAGAATATTTCAGTATTTTACTCGGTAAAAATACTGTTCGGTTATTATAAAAAGTAAAACAGTTATCCAATTACGCGACGAATGCAAAAAAAGTTAACCTAATGTGTTATATTTTCAACTCATCATAATTGACCCATTTGTCATTCCACTGTTGGAATATGGGTCTCCTCTCATATTGAGAGGGTTAAGGCCGTAGTCCGCCACGCT
>DWJK01005821.1:0-10895 GCA_018248815.1 Croniades pieria auraria
ATAGCAGGTTAATCGGTTTTATTTATAAACCCACGGACCGAGAGCGTTAACTATTTCATACCATTGTAAAAGAAAATTGTCTTGAGTTTTATTCCCATCGAGTAGTTCGACGTCTGCTATTTACGTTTTTAATTACAGTTAGATATTTCTAATAAAATTAAAACGTTACGCGACCATTGGGTCAATAATATCCGGTTGGTTACCACGCTATCAATAAAATAACTGCGAATAAAGGTCGTTATCGTACATTATGATTGCAAGCTTGTTGACAAAATAATTGAACCAAATAATGTTTTTTATAAACTATACATAAATTTAAATACATATAATATTTACCTAAATAAATATACTTGTTTTATGTATCTGTAGAGTTATTTTGAGCGAATAACATAATTACAGGTAGATTTACTCCAAATTGGATCTTCGTTCGTTGCTTTCGATTTTCGAAACTGACGTTTAAATTTGACTCCCTCGTTGTTCTAAAGATACATTCTCCGTTATCGTTAATCAGCAAGAAACTACTGAGATACTAAACTATGTTTAATGTTAGACTCGCGTTTTTATCGCCGCTTCAACCGACCTCTTGAATGTTTACATCTAATAATCACAGGAAAAACAAGTGTGCCTTCTTATTCATCCTCTTATTTAATAATGACCCCACATTATCGTTTCATCACGAAATGATTCCGTGATGCGTACGTAACATTAATAAGCCAAGGTCGTCGCTAAAGCGCACTACAAATAGGTCTAATCAATTTAACGGAGCTCGATTTGAGGATAAAAATAAATATTAATCAGTGCTATAATTCAGTTTTTAATATAATTTGCATGTGTATGTTATTTTTCTTATACAGTATTTCTCTTCAGTTTTTATTTTATTACAATTCAAAAATATAATGTCGATAGTTATTGCACTTATGCACCCATATAGGCTAATTTAATATTGTGAAAACACGATGTTTCTCCAAGTTATTAAAATGACATACCTAAGCGTAATGTAAAGCGTGATGTTATAAGTAGGTAGTCGCAGGTTACGAAACCCGCTAGTTATGTCGATACCAATAGCGCCATCTATTTATGTAGAGCGATTCCTACTTTAAGTATTTTTTAGTACCCTCATTATTATAGTAAAACTCCACAAGTTCTCACTAATTAAAAAATATTATATTGAACGTAGCGATTGCTTCCTGAACGCAAAAAAAAGATTTCATTTTACCGCCGTTTTTATACAGTTACTAGTTTAATCATCTCATAAAATACCACAATTACGTTAGATTGTATTGCTACAAATTATGGATGTAAAATATTAAGTCACTATTTTAAATTATTAAATGTATTATTTGAATTGAAATACAAAAATGTATCGGGTGTTTCCGAATAATAATACACTATTCAAACCGGCTTTGCTACAATTGTTGATAAACAAAATAATTATATTAAAATAGAGAATCACCGCATTCCTAATTTAATGACGGAAGCTGGGTACCTACCCAGGTACACCTAACTTTACCTAAACTTAGAACCCTTTCTCTACAGTTCTTTTTTTAAAATTTTTGATTTTCCTGTAGCAAACATTTCTTTGTTTTGTAATTCAATTGTACCGCGAAATAATAACGAACCATTGTTTAACAAATAACAAAAAAGCAATAAAAAATGAGTTTACTTTATGTATTTTAAAAGGCACGTTTAGAAATATGAACGTTTACGTTTAGAAATATATAAATACGTATTTGATCATTTCTATAAGACAACAGTATACATAACTAAATTCTATATAACACCGTTCAGAGACATAAATAGAATTAACTGCTTATTTTTTCATCATGTATTTATTCCCAGGGTTCACGTAATCTAGCACCAAAAGTCACAGACATATCGCGAAAATGTTTATATTCGTACATCCAACTTATAGTTTTTACGTACCTTAATTGCTTTTATTTGTTTTATTATTTATCTAACAAAATATGCTTCATAAGTTCGTAAATATAAAGTAAATGACTACTAGAGTGATTTTTATTTTTACTCAAGAAATTCGTATGTTGCTACGAAGTTCGTTACGCTACTCCTTGTTGTATGGTCAGAGTCCCGTTTGATGCCCTATTGTATAGGATAAGTTTTACACATTGAAACTGTTGGTTTGATAGAAACTTAATAGTTCTATTCCACATACTTCTAAATTACTACTTATTTAGTAATATTTCTATGTTATTTGTAGTGGTGGAGCAGCCAGCAGCGGTAGTACGACGCAGGCGACAAACCGGCATCGCAGACGAGTGTTGCACCTACGGCTGCACCTGGGAACAGCTTAGCGAATATTGTGCTATCAGTGCTATGTAAGTGCCATTTTCAACCTTGAATACTTGGGCTTGATACCCACCCAGTGCTCACACTTAAACAAATAAAAGAAGTTATTCGAACCCCGACCGAGAAACCTGAGAAACTTTATGATATGAATGTCATCGCACCGCCCTGGTTTTGCCAATATTGATGTCATGGATAATTTGACAAAATAGACAATTTTTTTTCTTCTGGTGTCTCTCCAGTTAATAAAAGTGAGCAGTTAGATCCACATATTTCCTTCGGTCTTTCACTAGGTTGAAAAACTTCGGTTAATTATAAATTAATAATGTTTACCTATAAAAGTATCTCTTTACTCATTCGGCTCCGTCTATATCATAATAGAACTGGTGTGAAGTATTGTTGTTAATGTCTAACTGGTTTACAGATCGGAGTCGCCGTTGGACTCGATGGAGGCTCACATGATAGCTGATCGGTCAGCGGAGGCTTCGGCGCCGTCATCGCCGGCGATCGTAGGGCACGCGAGCGCGATGAGCGAAAGCGCAGCGCGGCGCGAGGTGGGGCGCGGCAGTCGCGGGTACGGGCGTGCACGAGCTCGCGGCCGCCGGTGCTGGTGCCGACGCAAGCGGCGCTCGGGCCGGCGGCGATCCTCCCTCATGGGTAACACGGTGTGTCTCATCTGAGCCGCTCACTTGTTCTCTTTACCGATGAAGCCAGTAAACTTAGACCGACCAACTTCATAATAATCATCGTGATTTTATCGACTATAAGCCATTGAATACTTATCGTTTGTACCTAATTGACGTACACCTTTTTCTATTTCACCTTTATTATAAATACCAGCGTAGATTTCGACTAAATCTAATTTTAAAACAGTAAGTACTATGTTATACCTGCCGGTCTAGTAAAACCGCCAAAGGCTTTAATCAGCCATCTATTTCAAACCTTAAATTTGTTTTACATAATGAAGATGCATTAGGTATTGAAACTAAAGCTAATAATGTTAGTTTTTACTTAAATAAACCCAACAGAGAACAAGAAAGCGGTAACTAACATTCATACTAATGCTTCTCGCATGGTTCACTAACTTTTTCACGTAACAATTTCATTCATTCATTAAATATGCGTGAACAGAATGTGGTTTAATAAATGTAGGTGCATACCATAAATGTCGTGGATGAATTAGTCGATTCTACTATCGGTTCAATGTATAATGTATTTACATCACATGTCTAGGAAACATCTAAATTGTATAGAAACTGCTTGATTATGAAATAATGGAGGGAGCTAATAGGTAGCAATGTTATCTAGGTATATGCATAGAGATATTATTCGTAGAGTAGGGGTGCCAGCCTGAAATATGTTCGTCAAAAAAAAAGAAAGCAAATGACGCTACCTATCTGTCTCTTTCGACTCGCGCACGCACATGTAGCGTTAGCGTGAGTTCATTATTTGAACAATAAGCTGTTCTTTTGCTGTGCATGCGTCAGTAGTGAGATAGAGATAGATAGTGTTATTGCGATCGTTGCTCTCTTTCTAACCATCGGACGTTGCTGCTTACAGGCAGCCGTATATCTTCCCTACCCTATATATAATATCTCTATGGATATACGCTTTTGCATGTGGGTTACGTGGGGAGCTCCATTTAGGAACTCGGTTCACAATTATACTACAAAAAGTATCATAATAATATGAATACAGTACAACGTGGTACTTACACGTGCACTTGTTAAAAATGGGAACCTTTGGGAACTGCATGTAATAGTGATATTTCTAAACTATAATAGATCGTTTTAACTGATATTTATACAATATACCTAAATAGCAATTTGATTAAGTACCAGAGGTATCATAAATGTTTTTACATGTAGGTATCTAGGTATATACCTACATCTCATGTATGTATGTATTCCTACATGTAAATCGGCGATATGCACAGGAAAATATATAACAATGACTCCGAATGTGTAATTTTTATGCAGAGACGTTGACTAAATAGAAAAACTTAAAAATGTTAAGATGTATTGAAGGCTTCTTCTTTTACAGGACATCTTAAAAAATGCCGCGCGCGCTGCTCCCGTGGTGGGCACCGTGTCACCGCTGCTGACGTGGGGTCGGACCCTCAACACTGATCTTCCGTCCGTGGATCGAGACCGATACGCCTATGTAGCCGTTTACACGTAACTACTTCGTAACACCACACGTACTGAAGCGAGCAGAACACCTTAACACATGTACGCGTAGAAAACAAATTTTGGGATATTTTCCCCAAACGCACAATCACCAATTTATAAAATAATAGAGAAATACATATTTATATCAGATAAATTACCATTTGGAGATTATTCGTTACATAATCACACCATAATCTATAAAATGAAAAACACGAAATACAGGTTTGTTTACCTGCTTTTGTGACGTATTTCTTATTTCAATCAGGGTTCAATTCGCATAAGTATATTTTACACGATGGGGGATGTTTACAAAATGTAGTAAAATCTTTTAAAACTTTTTTATTTAAAAGTTTATATAGCTAAATATATCGTATGTAACGGACAACGGCACATGCATAAGTAGGCGAAACAAGAGATTAGAACTCGGTGCATTGCCGTGAACTTGTAATCCAATGAAATATAATTTACCATCCATCAATAATCAAATTAGCCTTAAATGGTACCTTCTCAACACCGGCCCTATAAGTACCTATTGGTACTGTGGACCCTTCATAAATATAAGATTAACATTTAGACAATTACACTGATCATAAATGGTTATTTATTTTTGTGTGTTTTATGTTAAAATTAAACATATCTAGGTATTATAATTATGAGTTGTAGGATTTATTATTTCAAATTATTTCGCCATTAGAGTATACAGTAAAAAAATAAATTAGATAATTATCATGAATTAAGGGACACTACTGATGTATTGTATTATTGCTGTCATTTTTGCAAAACGTATCTAATGTAACAGTGGAGCACAATTCGATGTAGGTTCATTCGAAGACGTGCGCATTTACAAAACATTAAATGGTCCATAATAGCACCATAATAGTTTAAAAAATAGAAAACAAGTTAATTTCTAAGTTAGCTAAATCATCTACCAAATAAGATTCAAAGATCTCTAAAGCATCTGTGATAATTTCAATTGATATGAATAAAACTAACTTATAATCTTTTACTAACAACCCTGCTAGATTAATGTTGCCTTACCGTGTTTGTAATTTGTATGTGTTTGAGATATTGGTAATGAGTAAGAACAAGCGACTGATTAAATGGATGCTGCATTAAACTTTCCGTTTTATTATCAACCACAGTTCCAGAATACACTTAGTTCGCCATAGCAAACATGCATACATACATATTGTCACGCCCATTTCCCGTACAAGTAGACAGATTAAGAAATTCCACTGGCTATTGTTCTCGAAAATTTCTATTGCTTTATTATACATTCATTAAAGTCGTCATATATGTTCGTCTATTAAACTATCGTCTCCTTTAGCGACATCTTCGATTGATCTAATCTTTATTTACACCACTTCGTTATTTGATCATCCCCTTCGTAATTTTATCAGCCATGCTCGCACCACACGTCCAAACACTCTCTTTCTACAGCAAAAAATCTACTTTTCCTTTGTGTTTGTTCCCAACATTCATTAATGTACATTAGTGATATAACTCGCACCCCTCTGCTTACCGCCAGTAGTGCCTACTTGGATTTATTTCAGCTACTATCAAGAAGTTCAAGGTTCTATCTAGCATAACCAGCTAAGGGAAAGTATCTGTCTGTTTGTGTATCTCTCATTATCGTTTCAGTCACCAAAAGTCAAATGTTTTTTATTACTTTCATCCGTAAATCTAGATTTAACTTCGAAGCTTCGGAATTTGACTGAAAACACAGTTTATTAAAGTATAATTTAGGTCGAATTGGGAGAGAGAGCATGCAAAGTCCGCAAAGTTATGTGTAATCGATAATTCTCCACAAATATTTCATGTCACAATTAAACCGATTCAGGTTATCAAATCGGATAAACAAGACGGTGGTTATGTACCGTAAGTATGTTACATTTTATTTAAGACGTTAAAAGACCAAATATCAAACAGGCAGCAGTCACAAATGGCCAGTGCCGCTCACAGACATCTGCAGCCACCCTCAGACGAGACTATAAGAATAGGTCTGTTTGATTCACAGCCGGGACCAATTAGTACATGTCCTGTTCGAAGTTGGTCACAGACGCATTGTTACTCCTGAGAACTAAGACATTCGCCTCCATTAATCACGTGGACCAGCAAACACTTTACAACGTAATACCCAGTTGCTGTAATAACAAATATAATACCATACCATATCCAGTTCAGCAATATTGGATTGACATTAGTTTGGTAAAACCAACCATTTTAAAATTCAAAAGGTTATGTAACCCATGTATTTAGGTAAATAACTTTAAGTACTGCAGTGTTTTTAACTTTTTATTTTGTATTCCATTTATGAGTTTATCAATTGCTTTGTTGTATGAAGAATAGTGTCTATTATCTGAAAATACTAAATATATAATTTTAATACCATTTACACATATATATTAAATATATTTATATAATTTCAGCTTCATTGTTAGTTTCTCAAGAAAGTATTATTGGTTCTGTTCTAACAGACATAAAAAAATTTGGATGTGAACCGGAAATACAATTGGATTTACATGCGTTGTAGTGGAGAAGTTAACAAAGATACGAATCATAATCATATTTTACATAATACTGGCGGACCTAGCGCTAAAAGCATAAATTTTTTTAAATTTCGGTATTGCATAGTTACTTCTAACGAATCTATGATTGTCATCATTTTTGGGTATCTCAGTGACCGCAGCGCCACCTACAGCGTCCGTTAGTGGATTCAAATCTTATAACGACCCACTCGAACATACATAAATATCATTAAAATAGTCCCTGTCGTTTGGGAGAACATTAAGACAGTGGCGCCACCCACCGCGTCCTATTGCGTCTTCAAACCATTCAGGAAACCATAGAAATATAAAGACAAAATTTCATCCAAATCCGTTCAGCCATTTAGGAGGAGTTAGGTGACAAACACATGTACAGAAGAATTATATATATTATTAAAGACAATAGGAAATATTACACAGCACTACGATAATAAATAAATTAATATTATGTTAACAGAAAGTAAATAAACGCTTCTATAACGTATATAGGTACGTATCATCATCATTATCAGCCTATTTCCGTCCGCTGCTGGATATAGGCCTCTTTAAAAGCACGCCTCTGAACTCGATCTGAATACGTATAATACGTGTGAATAAACGTAAATAAATGAACACGTGTAAAATAAATTGTAGCATCGTGGTTAGAAATCAAAAAACAGCGCCATCTACCTTGATAGGTAGGTGTCTTACCAACAGATTAGCTAACACCACCATCTGTTGGAAACTTATAAGATTAATCAAAATCGTGATTTGTCAATAAAAAAAATAATTTTTCAATAAAAATATTTAATTTGAAATAAAATATAGCCTATTTTTTAAGTTGGACCAAAACAATGGATATCTAAAAAATTTCATTAAAATCGGTACAGTGGTTGCGGAGATTAGCGCAAACGAACATATGACATGGAATTTTTATATACAAAGATTGTGTTGGATTGTCTACTAAATTACTACAAAAAAATGAAATTAAAGTTCATATTTAATAAAAGCGGGTTTCTCTTCTTTTATACAGAATTCAGATAATTAAATATTGTTAATGTCTGTGTCTTGGCTTAAACGAATTGTTAAATATAGTACAGAAATAAATAACTACAGCTCTAATGAATATTAGCCTAATCATACAATAAAATATTTGAAAAAAGAAACTGTTAATAAAAACGACAGATATCACACACTTTTAAAAATCAAAAGCAATACAATTCATATGAATTCCTGAATTAAATGTTAAAATGTGCCAATATTTCAACCCCATCAAGCTGACAGTAATCACCTTGAATTTGTTTTACATTTCGAAATAGCTATATTTTTTATATTATCTGTTGTCTTATATTCTTTTTAAAGAAGTTTATTCAATACTGAAAATATATAATCAATTTACAGACACCATACAACCCAATTATTTTATTCTCATCTTGACTTAAACGATAATTAAAATAGCCTTTTTATGCATTTTTACTGCTAAGATAGAACTAGCTTAACTGCCTTTGAGAACATTATAAGTTTTCAAAAATATGCATAACTAATGTTAAGTATATTTGTTAACAAAACTATTAATAATATTCTTAAAACAATTGACATTTAATAACCATTAAATCTTTACATATTTTTGTACATGATAGTCACACAAATACACAAAGTTGTTAAAAAAATTCACCATGTTTCACATAATATTTAATCATTATAATATTCTATTTGATTTGTTTTTTTCACATTGTCCTTTTTAATTTCCATTGAATTATAATACTTCTTCCACAATGTGTATTTTGCTATTAAAATCACAAGCAAAGCAAATCCTAGTCATAGTGGTCCCTTTTCATTATTAACATCATCATTAGAGCTATTGTCAGATGTTGTACTGATATTCTTCAAGGGCAGCAATTGGAACCTCAAGCTACTGCCTTTGTTTCTTTTTTGAAGAATTCTGCCAAAAGCACTCAAATTTTTTTCCATGATCGTATATATCTTCTCCTGCAATTATAAAACATATTGTAACATTATAACATCACACCTATAATCCCCAAAGAGGTTGGAAGAGGGGTGTAGTACACTCCTGTTTCAAGTGCAGCCAAATTTCATGACCTCACTGTATTTCCATTGATTGCTTCATGTGAAATGCCACCTAATTATATTATTGCTATGTTGTGTGTTATGTGAAACATTATATTTTTATCATAACTTCTAATTTCCTCATGACAAGCCATACTTACAAATTTCTGGCTATCTTCCTCTGATCCACTTATAACGACTCTCACTTCATATTGCTTCTCCAGTAATTTCTTAATTTTCTTCACATTGGTCATAATGTCATGTTCAGCTATTTTAGAGGTAAGAGTGAGCAGTTTTTGTCCTTTTATAGAACTATTATTATTCGAATCTACTTTTTGTTTTCGCTTCATTAATTCTTCTTCATGATACTGTGCATTTGTCATCAACCTAAAATTGATAATTTACACATTTATCTGAAAAAGTAACAATTTGTAATCTTGTCGCAATTACAAAAATTTTTATATACTTTGTTATCATTAATAATAATGTTCTCAATACTAGAGCAAATCATAACTTTTCCAGACCAAATAGCATGTAACTACCTTGGAGTTCAAAGTGTTAAACACTGATGTGACTACAGCATAGACCTATGCCTTCTACACCACATTTCATATGATTAAACTCTATGATTCCATATCAGATGTTAATACTACTTATTTTAACGTTTTACATTTGTACGTTTTATCTCAACATCTTATTATTTTTTTACCATTGATTTTACAATGATACAAAATCTGATATTACACTTATTATTGGTCAAGTCATATAATACAGTGAAATTATATTATTTTATCACTATACATATTAATGGTTTTTACTTATATATATATATATATATATATATATATATATAACATAACTCAAAAGAAACTCACTTGTAAATTGGCCGTCTAGTCTTTGAATCTTCATCTTGAATTTTGACTAATTTTAACTCTCTTCGCAATGACAAACTTTGTGCATTCTTCAGGTCAGTAATGGTAAGCGAATTATCGGGTCCTATGAGTGTTATTCGGGGTTCAATATTTTTTTTCTTAGGGATATCCTTTCCATCAGCAGTTATTTTAATTGATAATCCTCGCCAATTTAAAAAACGTTTTACACTACACAGAGCTATCAATTTATTCATTTTTAAATGTATTTACATAACACTAAAGTCAATTAATGGATAAAAAATTCAATAAACATTTAGATATGCAAATAAACTAACGTCAAATCGTAACGTGAAAATCAAGTTGGTAAAGACCATGACAGGTAAGTGCTTTGATATTGATAAAATCTTGTCCTACATTATCTTTTGACTTAATTATAAAAGTGACAGTGGATACTTTAATTTCGGTGCATATATTTATCTATTTATTTTCAATTTTGTTATTCAATTACGGACTATTAATGTATAAAGTTTTATATTTTACAATAGTTGCACTAATAAGGTGTTCCAAATAAGGAATTAATTTTTATTAAGAGTCCCAAGAAAAGGAAAAAACACCAAGTGCCGAATATCTTTATACATTTTGATCTGACATTCTTTTCCATTCTTCAGTATGTTCATACATGCACGCCAGTTTCGAATACTACGGGCTCTCCCATCCGCTAGTATTTGACCTAATGGGCCAAGATTGGCGGTCTTGGTCTCACTTAATATTCTTATTAAGTGATTAGTGAAATAAAACACACATTTACATAACTTACAATCTATTGGACAATGTAATAGGAGACTGTATATTAAAATAATGTAACCCAACCTTAGTGTGTAAAAAAAGTAAAAGCGTACTTGTCATTTTAGTGACCGTGAAGTGAATTGTCACTAGTGTCACTCTTTCGTGTCTGATAC
>DWJK01005822.1:0-10893 GCA_018248815.1 Croniades pieria auraria
AATGATGTTGGAAAAAATAAAGAACTATGGTACCGTTGCAGAGCTTGTGGCAAATGGGCTCATTCTGAGTGTTCAGGCTCCGATAACCCGAAAGATTACATTTGCAATTTTTGTTTAGATTTCTAATATATTATATTATAGGTTATTGATTTTCCCTTTTTTTAAACTTTTATTTATGTTGTACCTTTATTATATCTTATTTAGTACGCTGTAGTCTTGATTTGTTTAAGTTACTGTTACGTGGATAAAAATATGTATAATTTTGTTAAGAGTTTACGTGAGGGCCCGCATGACACATATGGAGTAATCTTAGCTCTCATTACCCAATATATGGGGTAATGGGAGCGAAAGTCACTTTTATAAATAAGCTGATTTTAACTAGTTAAGTGTAGATTTCTTTAATGTTTGTTAGTAATTACTAAAAGACTGATGTGTTAAAAAAATTCAATTATTGTATTTTAAACTGGCATTTTTTTTTACTTTCCTTACCTGACTCCAATTCCCCCACTTTCCCCTACTGCTCTCGGCAAAGGACTTTGAATCGTCGCGTGAAATGTCGCGTCAATAACAAAATATTGAATGAAAAGTTGCGTTTTAAATCAAACAGAAAAAACGATCTGGGATGCCCTTGACTCCGACTTTACAGTGTAGACAGACTATATAATAATAGTAGGGAAACAGTGTTCTAAATCTATTTCACTATCTACAAAGTGGAGTTAGAGATATCATTTTAATGTTAATTATCAAAAATGTAAACATCAGTTATGGACTGAAGGATAAAAAGTCTTGCTAATTAGGAATGTCGCGGTTATAAAAAGTATATTTATTCAATTATGATAGTCGAATAACTAGACCTAAAAGAAAGGTTATTTGGCGGCGTTTTCTTAAACATTTTCGAACAAAACTAATCTGTCTGCAATATGATAACTTTCATATAGTGAAAGAATATTGCCATTTATTAATTAATAACTAGCAACTATGTGATTAACAACTTTATTTGAAAGGCTGGAAAAAATAGCTATAGAATTACTTTGACTGTATGAGCATTTTATCGGAAATAAGTAAAAAAGTCACCTTCAACAGTTGCAAAACAATCAGAGTAATAATATAACAATACTCCTGTATAAAATATAACATTTTAGTCTCTCTGTATGGTTTAGACTGACCGTCTCGTTGGTCCAGTGGTTGCAAGCGCTACTGGCGATCGGCAGGTCTCTTCTAATTTAGGATTTCTAGTATTGTCTCGAAGTCTGGATCTGTGTCCGGTGTATGGCAATAGGCTCACCACCTATTCCATGGGACGCAAACGTAACTGATGAAACGTGGCAGTGTACTACACTCCTCTGCTTACCCCTTCGACGATTACAGGTGTAATGTTATGTTTTTTTGTATGGTTATATGACGGGTAAATTAATATTTTCGTTAAAAAATTTGACTGAATAGCCGGCAACTTGATACAACTGGTTCGCAGAATAATTTATTATGCTTGCCGCTACACCCAGAATACTCACGACCAAACTTGGGTACACCGGTCAAGTACGACCGAACGCAAGGACGTTTAGGGGTCACCGTCAGCAGACATAAGGATATGATAATTTGCCGAAAAAATACATTATCTTATTGAACAAAAAATCAATATTTTCCCAACCGTTTTAAATAAAAATCGTGATATAACCACATGTTTCCTAAATTTCTTTCTTTTGCTAGAACCACAGCCATGTTGTTGTTACCATTTTTTTGGAAGAAAGGTATAAAAAAGTCAACTGCCATTGAACGGTCTGTAAAGTGTTTTATTTAAAGCTTTAACAGTTGTTCCGAGGTGCAGTGCTAGACAGAGTTTGCAGCCTCGTATTATTAAATTAATATAATATGGAAAAAATATGATACATGTATTAAGAAGATAAGGAAATCTAATTATTTTACTAACAGTTCAACAAATTGGTCATTTAACGCCTTGATATGAGAAGATATAATCAGCGCTTTATTGGGCTTTATTTATTTTATGATAATCGCTTATTTATTTTATAATAATCTATGTATTCGGTACGTGATCTTAATCTAGGATATAGCTTGTCTAATATTAACAAAGGAATGCGGATGTTCAGACATCTTACATAACAACTTGATCAAAATACAAAAATTCGCTGACATAGGAGTCAATTACCATCTGCCTAACAACCTACAGCCTAAAATAAACTGATCTGTAGCTTTATAATGGGCTTAAAAATCGATAAACCTGTCCGTAGGACATGAATTTCGAGCGAGACATACGATACCTAATTAATCATTTAATATTATAATAAACTACCGATTATGTTCTCATATTTTTTATCGGAGACTACATGATAGCTAAATAATCATTTAATAGTATATTAAGGTCAGCTTAGCGGATGGAAATGAGGTGTACTAACGGCGCTTGTCGGTTTTAGGCGCATCTGAGGTGCCATCGCCGATGTTGCGCGCGCGCCGCCACTGCGCAGAGGAGCGCGCGCGGCCTGCAGGTGACGCGGCCCCCACCCGGCGCGCCCTCTAAACACACCTACGCACTGTATTATTATACGGTATGGCATTATAGACACATCTCTTACTAATTCTATAACGAATAAGACTCCCGGTACGACAAATAAAACTCCCAGTATGACAAATAACACTCCCGGTACGACAGTTTAGATTGCGGGTATGGCAATTTAGACAACTTGTAAGACATTTTATACATTTTTTAGATATATCACGTATTAAAAGTTGTTGACCTTTTCAATTTTTGAAATTTATTAGTAATTTAAATATTGAATACAATGGACACATCCTAGAGATTTGGATTTAATAATATAATTTGTATGAAATAGCTAATTATATAATATGCCTCTAGTTTGTAAATTTATTTAACATAAAAGTTTTAAATTGAAAAATAGTGAAATTTTTTTAGACTACTTGTGACTTCCTAGTCGTATAGAGAGAAATTTTTACTGTGTACGAACGATGTCTGCTTTTATATTCAATGACGACTAATTTCATTAGCGTTGGTAAGTATTATATTCGTCACGAAAAGTATGCTACGAAACGAAAACTAACATTTCGGTTAAAATGTATCATATAATCGCAATTACTTTTGGCTTTTAAGCGTTTGTTTTTATTGTTCTATATATTTATGTAGTGTGCATGACAACATAATAATTGATAGAAACTTTGTGACAAAACTTTGTGACAAAACTTTGTGACAAAACTTTGTAACAAAACTTTGTGACAAAACTTTGTGACAAAACTTTGGGACAAAACTTTGTGACAAAACTTTGTGACAAAACTTTGTGACAAAACTTTGTGACAAAACTTCGGTAAGATTAGTGTCAAAGGATAATTTTGTAGGGATTCATATCATTAGCGCATATAATGAAACCATTCCGCATTTTCATTTTGAATGACTGTTGAAAAACTCTATTCTATCAACCAACGTTTTGAAAATTAATGCTTTTCAGAACTTAAATATAACTTCGTAATTTTAACTTATGAAACAATTCGGACTGCGAAAGGGCGCAGTGGTGCTCATTCGGGGAGGTCTATGTCCAGCAGTGGACTGAAATAGGTCGATGATGATGATGATATTGCTGTGTCATTGCCTCCATTGACTGCAAAGCCATGCTGCCGTGGTGTGAATGTTAGAGTAGATCACCCGTGGCATTCACGGCAGTAGGTATTACTTTGAAGACAATCATCTCAATGTACTCTACACGCTAACATTACATTTTGTTACTGGCACATTCCTAATGCAGTGATAATTGTACCTCAGATAGAAACACACGTAACAGGACGTGGTGGTGTTATTCAATGACAAACAACACGTAATTGTTGAACGGGTTCCACCTCCCTTATTCTAAGAGCAAAGACACTAATCTTAAATAATTAAATCATGGCACAGCGAGCTTTGCCAACTCGTAGATAGACGTGGTCGCTGAGGCAATACTATCCAAGAACATTAAGCCTTTGCGGTCATTGGGATATTTCTAACTGTAACTGTTCAGGCTAAAGGTAGGATTTATCTGAAATTAATTTAAAATAATTCCCGTATCAGAACGTGTAATGCATCCAAATGCTATGTATAATTTACACTAACAGTTTATTTATTTGTGGCTCGCACTTAATATTCTATGCAACGAAGGAAAACATACAGCTCTTATCAATAACGAGGAATAATGCATGTTTTCGTTTTTTTCACGAACTATATTGTAACATGCGTGATATTTGTGATTTATCATCGTAAATTGTTTCAGGTCGGACATGAAAAACCCCGCCAATTGGCTGGCTGTCCCTATCAGGGAAGACGTGGTAAATTTCATCTCTTCATCATCCGCGGCCACACTGTACTCGTGGACGACAGATTTGTGCAACCTTTTCCATATATAGTTTTGCTCCGGGACGTAACTCATACCCGAACATAAAAATGCACGTACTTCTTAAAAATTTAGGTAAACAATCAAACGTCAATTGGAAATATTAAAACGCAATATCATCACGGCACAAAACAGGTATTATTTGTATCCATAAAAACGCAATTTATAATAACATTCGTTATATTATCTGCTACTTACACGTATAGCGTATTAGCAGTTTTTTTGTGTTTAAAAAAACGGTCTAAGAGCACATGTGATTATGTAAGCCAATTTGGCGAGTCGCAAGTCATAGTGATTTGTTTGTCTTCAAACAGACCCGGAACATTAGTAGACATTCAAACATTAGGTACTGTAACGACGGTTTCACCAAAAGCTATAAGAGAGTGTGATAAACCTTATCAAAGTTCGACCAAGTTGATTTTAATTGCACTATTAAATGCTGTCTGTGCCGGAACACTAGTACACTCCTACGTTTCACCAGTTATGTTTACGTCCCACGGAATATGTGGTGAGCCTATTGCCATACACCGGGCATAGATCAAAACTTCGAGTCACTACTACAAATTTTAAATTAGAAATATTCAATAGTATCCGACCCGGGATTTGAACCCAGGACCATCATGATCACTCGACCAACGAGACAGTCAGTCTAAACCATACAGAGACTAAAACGTTTATTTGTTAACATACAGGATTATTAAATTTGATTGTTTTGCAACTGTTGAACGTGACTTTTTTATTGATTTCCGATAAACTGCTCATACTGTCAAAGTAATTTTACAGCTATGTTTTCCAGCCTTTCAAATAAATTTCAAAAAATGTTATGAATATTTTTTCAACGTCAAAGTACGTTAAAGGTACGATGTTTAATTGTCTGCATGAGCTGATAAATATGTGTGCAAGTATATTGTGTCTTGGCTCATGTCAACTGACACTTTCAGTGCGACAGTGGCGCCCCCATAAGCGTTGTAGTATTCTACTACCGGGACCCAAGTATGTATATGAAAAAAAGCTTTCTCTCGTAATTGTCTACGGCCATCTCTGGTACTGGTCAAGTCTTTGGATTCAATTACGAGATACCAGTAATAAAACCCGAAATCTAAACTACTTGGGTGTCACTGCTTTCTTTTTTGAAATACAGTGATATTTCTCAAGAATATAAAAATGTTATCATACAAGTATCCCTTTTGAAGTGCAATAATGTCAATTACAATACATCCATGTTACACACTGTACCAAAAGTGATGGGAATTTTATGGTTTCCGAACATCGATCACGTGGTTACGTGATCAAATGTTTGATTGCGCTAGTAACAATCAGCCTTAAAGTATTCGTATACCCATTGAAATAGCTCGGGGGAAGTGAAGAATACCGCCTCGCACGTAACAACTAAACACTGCGGTAACGCGAAAATGATAAAAAATCTACTGAAAAAAAAAATTAAAAGTCGAGATTGAGTTTTTGTAAATTTCAATTTCTTCCGAATTTTATGTTTCTCTATGTATAATCACTTTATTTTATTCATTTATTTATAATCAGGCTATAAAATGATATTGCTGTCTTCAGTTTTAAAAGTGCGGTTTTTAGTTTTTCAATGGGCCACAGCTTTGATATTCTGCGCGGCGTGATGGCGGCAAAGACGGACAATGGCAGACTCGTCGCCGCCGGGCATCAGCGGGCTTTCAAATACTTTCAATGGAATTGGGGCACCATAATGAAACTGCTGTAATGCCGCGATGCCACTGTGATAAACTAAACCTCAATTCTTTTGTACATTAATTTATTTAGTTTTGTCCCAGAGCACAAATTACATTTTAACATTTTTAAACAAAACAGAATCACCTTTCCGTACCATACAATATACCCGATGCGAATCTTAAAAATCAAATTAATTTACATTTTTACTTCAAAATACGAATATGAAATATCTTATAATCGAACATAAACAGACATTATTAAATATTTATTAAATGAAATTTACATTTACTCGTATAAATAATATATGTCAAAAAACCTATGATACCCATCACTTATTGTCTCCTGAAGTACACCTGCTCTGACTTCGCAAAAGCATCAAGTTCTGTGTGTGTGTGTTCGTGTGTTACACACGTCTCATGCCGACCTTAAAGACTACGGCGCTGTTGTAGTGTTGGGCTGCAATGCGGAACCGATTTCAGCATAGCATATTTATATAAATTATCTGTTCTATATATCAACATTTTATCTCTGCGATATGACGACGTGTGAGTTGTTACATGTTGTTACTATTTTAATTTTTCCATTACAATACAATACAATTTCTAATACAATACAATACAACTTCCAATACATATATACGAAAGATTATTATGTATACCGCCGCCGAGACGCCGACTGGGCGACGTGACTATATTTAGAACTAATGGTAATCTCCGTGCTGGTGATCTTTGTATCAAATTTAATCGCAATAAGGCAACGTCCGAAAAGTATATTTGTTAACACAAACGATTGATAACTGTAACCAAATTCAATAGTATTGCGTGACACTGGCTGATTTGATACATAAAACCTTTTTCGTGTCGATGTCATAATTTGATGGAACATTTAAAAAATGTATAAAATGACAATTGAAATAGAACACAAGAATAAATAAGCAATTGAAAAACACGGACGTGTTTTTCTCTACAGCTATACGATTTTCTTGAATAATGTATTGCGTATCTAATACATATATATTTCCTATGAAAATTGTATATAGATAGCATAATAATAACAGTCAACGAACATATGTATGTAAAACTAGCACTTGTCCGCGACTTCGCTTGCGCACCAATCGTTATTATAATACATTCCAATAAATCATATTTTATTATTAACTGAGAGCGTTTATCAAATCTTCAGGTATATGACTTCCAGACCAACGAAATTTCCTAAATACATTTCAACCCTTTTCTACCCTTAGTGTTTATCAAATGGAAGCAAAAATCTAAAATTTCAGATATGTCATATTCAAACGGAATAAATTTAAGTTGAATAAATTTCAGACAATCCCTGAACCGCTATGTCATACCCCTTAGTAGAATTTACAAATATCCATTCTTGGTGAACATGTGACATTGTATAACTTATTAATTTATTATTTTTCAAGCAAATGGGATGTAAATTTTTTGAGATCTCGTGATGAGTTTCACTCACCGATAAATCACTCATTATATACAAATACGAATACAAGAATACTTTATGGCCCATCGCATACATTAAAAGCAATAGAAAAACACAATATAACTTGGTAGGTACTTTTTATTAATACAGCCAGCTCCTCCAGACAGCAAAACATAAAACCCAACTAAAGGAATAGAATGACAAGTGGGAAGGCATACAAAAATTGTTTAAAAAGTTACATACGCGAAACATATGTTAGCGAACCGAAAAGACAATATGTTATATAGCAGACGTATATTATAAGTAGTGACGATCCTTAGACTTTTCTTGGTAAAATCTGTAACGGAATTCCACATTCGGACCTAATGACTAAATGGGTGGGTGAGATATTAATCTTCTTTGGTGTGTTCTTAGTCGCGGCTACGCGGAATCTTGACAGGAACTTCGCTATGCACACTCGAGACTGCACCTTGGCGAAGCGCATACCTGCAAAAATTCAATAGTTTGCGGGTTTGTATGAACAATGTTAAATACTACCCACAATGAAAAATAAAAAACGACTACACTTACAAATACAATAATTACATTACTTCGTAACGTTACGCCTATAATTCCCAAAGGGCTCGACAGAGGAGTGCTACACCAATTACGTTACACCAATTACGTTACACCAATTACGTTTGTATCCCATCGTGTAATGTAATAGATAATAAGCCTATTGCCATATAATTGAAATCATGGTATATTTTCTATTTTCAGTAGAGACAGTTACGTACGATTCATATCGAACATAAACTGATATTTATTTAAACACATTATATGACGAAAGATAGTTTTGATGGATTTCAATACTGCAACATGTATCATAAATAAACAGATCAACTCACCGATACAGTTCCTTGGTCCAGCACCGAATGGCAAGTAGGCACATGTATGTCGACTACGCGCTGCGTCCGGGCTGAATCTTTCAGGATCGAATTTCTCAGGATCCGCATAATGTTTGGGATCATGATGAATGGCCATTGGAGATATTAAAATTGTCTGTCCTTTTAGTATAGTTACATCGGTGCCAGGTATCTCGATGTCAACATTCGCATTACGCTGTAGAGGTTCTACTATAGGATACTTGCGTAATGTTTCATCCATAACTTTCGACATGTACGTCATTTTCTGCAGCACGTCGTAATTAATTTCACCATTGTGTTCTGCAAGTACTTCATCAATTTCGTTAATCAACTTATCTTGTATATCAGGATTTTTAGCTAACTCATACAGCATGAAGCTCATTGTCGTAGCAGTGGTTTCGTAACCAGCTGCATAAAACACGAAGGCTTGGGCCGCCATTATACTGTCTGTTATTTCCAAGGTAGGTTGTTTATCGTTTTTATCCCTCTTAGGTCCCATAATGACATCTTGTCTTCTTAATTCCAACATAATATCCATAAAATCTTTAGCATTGGATGGCATGCCATTTCTTTGACTTATAACGGTATCGACAAGATTGTAAAAGAAATGTTTTACTTCTGCGGGGAACAATGAAGAATTTAATTTTCTCAAAATACCAGGATACATCATGTCTAGCTCGTTGACAATATTTGTCTCGAAAATGAGTTTATCTATTCTCTGGAGCTGTTCTTTTTCTGAACCATAAGCATCAATATCAAGTCCAAAAGCGCAGGCCGAGATCGTAGACGCAGTGTATTGTCGTGTCAACAGGTGTATTTCTGCCTCATTATTTCGCTCGCAGAGTTGATCGACATAGTCAGCAAACCTATCGCCACGTTCAGTAATTAAATAGAACATGTTCTTCAATTTTCCAGAGGTGAAAATGGGACTCAACTTATTTCTGAGAACTCTCCAGGAGTCACCGTCTGAATGAAAAAGATTAAGTCCGAGACCTTCCTTACTGAATTCAACTCCGCGATCTTGAAAATTATCGAAATCCTTAATCATCACATGCTTGATCACGTCCAGGTCCCGAAGGAGCAAGCATGGTGTTGTCATTCTATAAATTCCCACGACTTTCTCATTCGGATATTTATCATATATTTCCTTCGTAACAACACCAATATGCTTTCTGCGAAGAGTCGATTCCAGTAAATTCCCGAAAAAGACTACAGGTTTTGGTCCTGGTACATTTCTAGACTTCCAATAGTTGAAGTTCCTCGTGAAATAGTAATACAAGAGTAACAACACACATCCCGCCGCTAGTGTTACTTGGAACAAGTCCATCGTGCACTGCTGCTAAACTGATAATGCGTGCGAAGTGGCGACCATTTATATGTAATGTACGAGTGTTACGTAAAACGATAATACAACGATAGTGAGGCGTATCTGAGGCGAATAAAGCGTTTTCTTTATTCCACTCGCAGAAATTTTATATTCATCAACAATTATTTGATGTAGGGGAGAATGGGGTAATCGGAGCTAGCGGGTATTGGAAGCCACTACAATTTATGCAGACAGGAAAGTATAAGTCAGACGAAATTCACACGAACGGGTTCAGGAACATTCGGTTATGTCATGTAATCACCGTTCGCTGGCTCAGTAGCACGCAAATGGCGGTGACATTAACACGTTTGTTTTGTTACACATTCTTGTAAAATAGTGTCAAATCTTACAACCAAACTAAGTACGTATACGTTTATTATTCTGTTTCATTTTTTGTCTACTATTTGCATTATTTCATAACTTTTGGGGTAAAAGTGGAAGATAATCCAATTAAAGATATATTTTTTTGTTACGTTTATTATTTCAAGATGGTTATTATGCGGGTAATGGGAGCTACTTCTGCTTCCATTACCCCGCTATAGCTCCTATTCCATGGACCCGTCTGTTTTTTCAGATTAAGATTTTATTACTCTTGAACAAAATGAACATGATTACAGCACAATTAACGATAGTAACAATATGGAATCGTCGGAATCAATAACTACACTTACTTTACAATCAGTTACTTCCTCTCGAGGGTCACTAGAAATAACCACCAGCCCTCCACAACATACCAACAAGCAACCATCACAACAAGATGTTCAAAGAAGAGCTTTTCCACAGCCTTCTAGAAGTTTTGCTGATATCCTAAATATTTTAAGCCCTCGACCACAAATGCTAAAAAAAACAACAAGAAGTGGAAATAGACACAAGCAGCATTCAGAAGTTTTGACTAGTACTCCTATGAAGAAAGTGTATGAAGAGAAGAAAGAGAAAAAGACTAAGAAAGAAAGTAGACCAAAGAAAATAAAAAAAAGAAGTCTAAGAATACTAAATAAAAAATGAAGAATAAACCGTGTAAAAGAAACATAGAAAGAGCAACTAGAAATTTATTCCAAGGCAGCACGACTGAGGATTCATCTGTCGATGAAAATAA
>DWJK01005823.1:0-10893 GCA_018248815.1 Croniades pieria auraria
GACTACGGCCTTAACCCTCACAATATGAGAGGAGACCCATATTCCAACAGTGGAATGTTAATGGGTCGATTATTATTTATTTATTATTAATTGATTGCGTTTATAGGAAGATACATGTTTAATAAATGTCATCGGCCATAGAAAACACTATTCTATTTCTGATATCAACGAAATAAAACAACTGCAAATCATATTTTTCCGCTATTAATATCAACCTTTCAAATGTCTATTTATTGTTTTACTCGTTTTTATTTTAGTAAAAAATTGGTTTCAAATTAGTATTTATCGATATAGCTTTAATAAGAAATTTTGGCCAATAGCTAGAAATTCATGACCTGTGCTTTTTAAATGTTAGTTGCTATGCCAACGTTATTCCTAGTTAACACGTTATATACTTGAACTATATTATATATACTTATACATATTTTAATGTTATTTTTCATAATTGTTATAATTTTAGGGTCACCGAAAGTTGTGTAATATGAACAAGTATATATATTAACGACTTGTACAAAAATAAGTTAATACAGCCAGACCTACGTCGTAGACGGTCTACGTCAACCGACTGCTTACGTAGGCGTATAAACATAAAATTCAATTATCTGTTTTCATGTTCAAAATAAATGAAAGCTAGATTTTATCGATATGAAGAACGGAAAGAAAACAAGCCAGACGCTATGGGATTACAAGTAACATATGGGACCTTCGACTGAAATGGATTGCGACCGTGCGCATATATTGCAATTCCTTTCAAATGCGCAGTTTCTTTTCTCAAATTATTTGAGAGTATGCATTCCACTTTACGGTACTGTATATAAACTCCGACAATATTAATTGTGAGTTAAAATATGTCAGGTGGGTGTGACAAAATTCCAAATTTAATTCGTAATTACTTACATCAAATAAAAAATATGTATAACTTACTTTAACGGTAAAGGGAAACGTCGGGGAAAAATCCGCACCCCTTAAACGTGTCTATAACGTCTAAGATGTCTGGCAACTCGTAGTTGATCAGCGTGGTAGACAATGGCCTTAATGTCCTTTTATTACAAAAAAACAACCGTATCCAACCATTGAATGATGAGTATTTAGTATGTACCAAATATTAAAATATCACGTTAAAGGTATGATCCTCTTAGAATACAATATAATGTTTATTACATGGAGCCTAAATTAATGCGTAACATAACATACCTACTCGTAAAAAGATAAATATGAAAAGACTTCTCTAACTAAAAATGTACAATTGGAAATGGTTACGGTCTATAAAAAGAACACAATAGATGTACGATCTAAATACTTTCCAGTAAAAGGTAAAGTATTTATTTGTCCGTTGCGCGAAGTTTCCATTTTTGTCCATCGAGGCACGTACGTGACAAACGGCTCGTCTCAGGGATCGCCAAATATCGTTTAGTACGTGCGAGGAGAAAACCAACCCGCTGGGTAAATAAAATAAATCAAATATAACAGACTGTTTCCAAACTAAAATAATTCCTGTTCATTTTTTTTTTATTATTTTTCACGCGAACAAAATTATGTCCGTCACTCTTGTTTCAATAAACGTTCGGGGATGTAACGTGCGGCTACTCAGTGGGGATGATCTGAACAATTTTTATTACATATCGCCTTAAAAAAATTGCCATAATAATTAGCTTATATCACTATATTGTTTTAAAATCACTTCCAAAAATATTACTAATATCCAACTAATGTTAGTGTATACCAAAATACTTGAATAATTTTAAAAACTTAAGTCTTAGCTACCGTTAGTATAACTATTATGTGTTGCTTTTCCAAATCGCATTTAGACTTTTAAGTTCCATGTTACTTATACAAGTCTGACAAAAAGTAATCCATCAACAGCTCACAATTCATTTATGATTATTAGTAGAAAGGAAGTATTATTTACGTAACCCATTATAACTGGCGCGTAGCATCTTATCAAAGCATATATATGCATATATGTACATTATTCAAAATATGGGATGTTACTATACCCGTTATTACATATTCAATATAATTGAATATTAATTAGACGGATGGTAATTACGTAACAAACTAAATTGGTAACAAAATATATTATAAAAAAAATATACATACATATATGTGTAAGGTAATAAAAACAGTAAAAACTCAATAAAAAGTAATAAGGAGTAATACAGTGATAATTAAAGGATATTTATGTATGTTCGCAACTCCACTACCGATAAGCCGCTGAGCCGTTTCCACTGACGGAAATAAACTTTGAGATTATTCCATAACGTTCCTTCAGGGCGGAGCGGAGTCGTTTGAAAGAAAAAATAAAAGAGAGAGAATTCGTCTACTTTGTACTAATACTAGCACACGATACAATAAAAAGAGAACAAAATCAGAAAAATATTTATAAGAAGGAAGAAAACAGTAACTAAACTACCGTCGCCTATATCCGGCAAAAAATAAGTTCAAACACCCCTACAAAGGCATTATAGATTTTTTCTAAGAATCATGTATATACGTATGCTTCCTGCGCAATCGCCTCAAATATTAGAAAATGTATGTATATTTATATATGAATGTATGAATATAAAAAGAAATAAAGGAATACGTGTTTAATGCTCGTTTCACACTTGGTTAGATTGACGTCATTCCTTATCATATCTACGCATCGTCCATTCGCCTACATTTTTGGTCAGTATAAATTAATAAGAAAGTCGTAGGAGGTTGAACGTGTGACATTATGGAGTACACAGAATAGTAGTCTGGTTTTTTGTCGCTCTATCACATGTATGTATTATACCATAGGGCGGGTAAAGGAATTTTTTATTCCTCTATAACGTATCACGTGTGTTAGCCAAAGGAAAAATTGGTACGAAATTCAACAAAAATTTGATATTCCAACAGCTTTTTGTTACAAAGAGACCTGGCCCAAATGTTATTATGTACGTACATTACATTAGCGGGTGGCTGCGAACAGTAATATCATCATGTTCCTTTCTGTGTCGCGTCGTACGCTGACCCCATATAAATAAGGTTCTTATCCAGTTTTTCAAAGAAGACTCATGTTAACACGTGTTTCCCCGAGTTGGGGCAAAGTTTGCGGCGGGCTGGCCCGCACGGCCAAATGAAATTTGCCCCACTGACATCGGCCTTCGGCGAAGACAGAAAACAAGTAGCGACCCAGGTGTTCTTTATTGTTTTAACTATGACAGTTCCCACTTAGCGTAACGTTCGTTCCGTGGCAATTACCTCGACTCACGTAATAAATGTTAAGAAGCCTTTGAAATATTATTTCGCTAGTCGGCAAATATTAAAAATATTATAGTTATACTAAAACTCCGTACAAGCGTTTGAGTATTCTTGGCAACATATCCATCATCCTTAGGCCTGTACGAAGTGAGTAAAATATTTACGTGGCTACATTGTTTAGGGTGTTGCTATACCAATATTGTTTTTGTTAAATACATAGATAGCGTACTTATTCCAATTAATGATAATTAAAGCAGAACATCCATGATCAAATCTCGTTACACTATCACATCGCTTAACATAACAATTTTGAATACAAATTGTTTTTTCGAATACCATTTCCATATAGCATCTTTACCATACCTAACCAGATCAGCATCTTTTCAAATGTATTGAAGCAAGAATTTCAAAGAGCGGCTTAGGCGTTATGTGCGAGAGATACACGTTCACCCACCGCTCACGGCTCCTCTGAGAAAATTCACTCAAGCCGCCTACATCTGACGGGAATGTATTTTTATTGTTTTAAATGCGTAGGTTATTTTCTGCAGAACTTTTCCTACGAAAACGGGCCACTAAGAAGAGTATTCGCTAAGTTGGTAATTTACTCAAGCCGCCTGCATCTGATGCAGATGAATTTTTGTTATTTTACACGCGTAAGTAATTTTATGTACAACCGTTCCTACGAAAACAGGCCACTAAGAACCATCTACGCTTAATTAGTAATTGATTGACGCCGCCTGCACCTGACGCGAATGTATTTTTATTGCTAATTTATTTTATTTTATTTATGTGTGTATTTGGTCAGATTGGAGGTCGTTGGGGGAGGCCTATGTTCAGCAGTGGACGTCCTGTGGCTGAATTGATGATGATGATGATGATGATGTGTGTATTTTTATTATTCAATGCGTAAACTAGTATATTCCGCATAACCGTCAGCGAACAAACACCACTATGAAGGAGTCTTCGCTAAGTTGGTATAACTTTTGTGTAAAGTTACGCCGGGCTCAACACAACGTAGCTGCAATATGTTATTTTGCTTATGAAATTTGTGATTGCATATTGCACGCTAAATTTAATATGTGAATTATGGATTCGGTGCATTCGATTTGGTGTGTGGAAGTTTCGCCATAAATAAAACCCGGTTCAGTCGCAACAACGAGATGTTATTAAGAAATGTATTCGTGAAAATGAGAATAAAATACCAGAATAGGGGAACAAACAAGATTACACATGAAAGTGCTGTAGTCACAAGTCTTTGAAATTGGCGTGAGTGTATGAGAAGAGTGATAAATTTAGTAGAAGTACATCATCTTTATAAGGTAAGAAAAAATGTTTCGCCCTGTGGTTTGGCTTACCTCGCAAAGACATTGATGTGATTCAAAATAATTATAATGGTAATGACAAAGTGGAACTAATATGCTTAGCAAACAAAAACGACTCTATCTTGTCTTCATGTTTTAAAATAGAATAAAAGATAAATAGAAGAAGATTTAGCACGAAAGTTAAAACCTTCCGCTGACTGTGTCCAACGCTGCAGAACCGTCAACCCGGTCGTTAGGACTAGTCCTCGAGCTTAAGATAACAGCTTGATAAAGAAAGAGCTACGTCCGAAGTTTCCTTTCGAAATAAAGTCCGGACTTACACGTGTGAGGTCCGTATAAAAGGCTACCATCTTACGTAATAACGCCGTAGAAGGTTTCTAAGAACAATTAATCTAGCTGTTACAAAAACTTTAGTGTTTTAATGTTGGCAATATTAAAATATCTGTTATTTTTATTACTATATAATATCACGCTAGTTCGTTACGGAGTGTACAAATATCACTTGATGCAACCTAAAGTGCTTTTTCTACAAAAAATATCAGTTTCTTAGAGCGCTTGTTTCACAGACTTCTGACTCTGCCGTCAAATAGTGTCTACCTATTTGGTCGAAATAGGCTAGTCTTAATTTAATCGATAGTTGCGTTTTCTTTATTTTTTTCTTTTATCTTTCGTTCTGATCAAGATAAATGAGCCTTTTAATTAAAACAATACGAACATACATATTTCCACGCCAGGTCCTTTACGAGGTAGGCAGAGAGCTTTAATAAAAACAAAAGTTGATTAATTTCCAAAAGCTACGTAATATATATTTTATATTGTCCCCGTTTCTCTAACTTTTTGAGGTAGATCATCATCATCAGCCTTTCTCAGTCCACTGCTGGACATGGGCCTAATTTTGTTGTCCAACAAAGAATAATTGTATAGTATTGTATTGGATAAGCAACAATCGATCTTGTTAAGCGATAAATAATAAAGTGGGCTCGAGATTAAGGAGCTGGGCACGTCGCGGCGAACTTTCGATTCCAATTCGGTGTCAGTCGATATTAAATTAAAAGCACCCACGCATTCCTGTCGCGTCTTTTTCCTGTCCATTTGCGAGGGCCGTGTAGAGTCGGGGTCACATCTCGCTCCTAACGCCTTTCGGCCGCGATTGAATTATATGGATACGCTAGAAATTTTATCTATTTTTTGTATTTACTGCCATATTGAGTCATTGGTTGTTAAATAATGACTAAACTGGTATAGAACTTGTACGCCTAATATACGGTTAAGTAAAATTTAGGTGGAACAGTTGGCATTTATAAATATGGCGATTTAATATTTTGTTACTCCATATACATATATTTGTAGACGGAAATGGGCTACGTAATCTAATATAAGTATAACTACATAAATATAATTTTAAATAGACTATAATTTTTTTATTATATCTTTATTTATATCTCAATTATGAACTTCCTAAGACAACCAAAAACCGCGAATAAATGACATTTAAGCTCACAATACGCGGCGTTGATAATCTTTGTCACATTCCCAAAATATACCTATTTAAAAAATGTGCGTGCGTTACGCCGTTATTTTATAATATAATTATGTATGTGAAAACGCGAAACGTGTAACACTAATGTAACTGCCCATCAATGGAAAAATAAAAAGCGTTGATAATGATATTTATGTATGTATTCATATAAAAATATACGTTTTTTTGAATGCATAACACATCCATTTTCATACAAAAACATATATAATAAAAACATATACCTCTGGATTCAAAGGGCGTATAGGATATTTTATCATAAAGGCATTTAAATCTCATTACATTCAGTTTTTCATTCTCTACGGATACGAGTACATTCAAGATGGCAGAATTAAAAAAACTTACCGCTCATAATTTTCAAATGGCTAAACAAAACTGAGAGAAATAATCGGGTTCCAAATCGCTTTTCATAAGATTTAGGTCGACGATGACTATGAATATGCAAACGTGAATTTCAGAACTCTTTTTACTAATAAAGGGTTGTCAAATTGACGTGTGTGTATTTTTTGGGCCTGACAAGAACTTTATCTTCGTAACTGTCACACTTAGATAATTTTTTTGTTATATCTCGTTAAAGTAGCAAAATTTCTAGGCTCTCTTCTCCAGGAAGCATTTAAATAATACTTTAAACAAAATAGTTTCAGCTTATTTTATTTTTTTGTAAACGTTTTTGACCACTCCTGTAAAATCGTGTCTTGTCCTTTACGCCATTCGAGCCTAGAGGTATCGATACAGCTAAACAAAAATCTAGTTCACATAAAAAATAAACAAGAACAGATCCGTGGAACGCAAAACAGTTGCTCACATTTTTCTTATTTTGAAATAAATATACACCTAGCCGAAGCGACACATCGTCACGGGATATTTGCCGTGGAGAATCGCTAGACCCGTGTTATGAGAGGCCCGATAAAATATTATTTGAAACGTATCCATAACAACCCAATGGGGCGACGGAACAAATATCTAGGCAAGCGATTGAATAGCGACGCATACTTGAGTGATGGCCGACTTTTTTATTTGAATCGTGTGCGAATGCGACCAACCAAGAACTGGCCCGTTGTTGTTACATATCATTGCTACAATGTACGTTACACATGTATGTTCAGACCTTCTGTTCCAAACAAAAGTTTTAAATAAATTAATACGAGCATTATGCCTCCGTAACTGATATGCGCATATGAAGAAAGTGATGATGAATGGGGAAGAACGTCAAATCTTTCAGGATAGAGATATTTAGCTGTCGATGCTTTCTGCATATAATGTAAAGGACCTATGGCTATATAATACTAATAACATTATTAATGCTTTATGAACTATAGCTTTAAATTCTAGCAAGCGTCAATCATTATCCATATATACTTTTCTTTATTACTTTATGACGGAAAACATCACGAGGAAATCTGAACCATTCAGTTCTCTATATGTTCACTAGCACGTACGGTCTGTCGACCTGCACTTGACCAACGTGGCAAACTGGGGTCTTAAATTTTCTCAGTACATAGTGACTAGTGTTCAACAGTTCAAAGATTTCATCATGATAAATATACTGAAAGTTTCTTTTAAAGGCCTTTATACATTAGTTGCGTAAAATATACCATCATATTTGACTAAATTCGTTTAAATAAGGTGTAACAAGAGCAGGTTACGGTAATGGCTTGGTATCCAAGCGAAGTCTGCCCTTGAATAGGTCAGGGCTGAAGCGAGACTGGTTTAATTTTATGAGTGCTAATATATCCAAAGGGTAAATTAAGATGTTATTCTCGGTTGGAAGAATTAGCCAACTTCCAATATATAATAAATATATTTTTTTACGTATTTAGACATCTCCATACACGGCCATACTTCACTGTGCTACGCTAAACAGACGGCTAATGGAAATATATACATATATACATACAAATACTATTTTTATACGCAGACACAGAACAAATAATTGTCCTCATCACCCATATATTTATCCTGGGTGGACATCGAAACCAAGACGACAGCTCATTAGAGATATTGACCACTGTAGCAACGCGGCAGTCAAAAAATAATAAATGAGACTAAAAGATTAAATATAACGTAACATCACGTCTGTAATCCCCGAAGGGGTAGGCAGAGGAGTGTAGTACACACCCACGTTTTACCAGATATGTTTAAGTCCCATGGAATGGGTGGTGAATTGCCATACGCCGTGCACTGATTCAGGCTCTGAGTCATTATTTGAAATTCTAAATTAGAAAGCTCCCATAGTACCGTAGTCCCGCTTGCGACCGCTCGAGCAACGAAGCAGTCAACATTTAATATTTTTATTATAAACAGTACACAATGGTAACAAAGAATAATTTTGACGCCATAACCATCTTTTATCACAAACATAGCGACTAACCCCTAAAATTTCTAACTGACACATTACGTTCTTGTTCAAGTTTTCCGTCCCTCGGTTGTAGAAAACGAAATGACAAACATTCCGAAATGTGTTACATATAAAATAAAAGAGAACCTTTAGTTCCGATGGAGTCATACATCAAAAAACCGAAACGAGTTCACATGTCTACGTTTTATGAGACATTTTCATGTTTTATTTAGAAAAAAAGACACTTTCGCGAAACCCTTACATTCGGCAGGAGGCAAGACAAGGTCGCGTGACCGTCTCCTGAATTTTAATGTTATACTCCCTTTGATAGTTGTAAAAATAATTTCGAGAGATAGCTTCGCAGAAACCGTGCCGGGTTTGTACCGTTTGCACGAATTCTGTTTTTATCTTTCACATCACAGCATCAGCCTATCTCCGTCCATTGCTAGACATAGGCCTCAGGTAACAAAGGGAGTTTTTGGTCGTAATTGCACCGCTGGGCATGTGGGTTGGGGATTGCAAAACATACAACATCTCCGGCCAGGGTATTTGGAAGTGCCTAGACAAAGCCTTGTCAGCAGGTAAAGTTGCCTTGGGCGCCGAAGATGGAGCTTAGAACCCACTAATCTATCAGAATACATTCAGATAGCATTAAGTCAAGAAAAACACGAGAATTGCATATTTGCTGAGAAATAATATATCTTACTTATGTCATATCACGCAATAAAGAAAACTTGCTTTGTAGCTACCACCATTATGTTTTATGACTCACGAGTACTATGTCGATCTATATAAAAATACGATTGGTGTAATAAATGGAAAAACATCGTAAGAATACCTTATCTATCTATAAATGTGAAGACAAAATGTTTTATTAATCATTAACAGCACAGAGTAAAAATAAAATTATAATAACGTAGCATTACTTTGAAAAATGTTAAATATAAATTATGACAAAATTAGCATAAAAATTAATTTGTTTATCAAACAATTTATCTAACTATAAATGACAAAATAGAATCATCATGCATCAGTCATTGTACTACACGTTATATAGCATGTTTATTGGTAAATAATAGTATAATAGTGAGTGTAACAAGACTAAATTAATTTAACTTAACCAGGAGTTAGCCCGATAACAATATATGACAATGAAAAAACGCGTTTCATGCGAAATTCAGTACAGAGAAGTTGACGTCATTTGTTCCTTTGTTTCAATCAAAAAATGTGTGTCAGTTCGTAAGTGAAATATGGCGACATTATACAATATTCTCGTTCGATCCTATTTTCTGGTTCTGCCTTCCTCACATTTCCGTTAATAGATGTGTCAGTAAATTTGCGTTTTCAATTCGGCGTGGGCCGCGGCGGGCGGTGGCGGTTTCAATCAGAACAAGCACGCACTCGCTCCACATCCTCACCAGCCTCGCCTTTTAGAATAAGAATTGTCTTTTTCGCAGCACTCTACGGTGACGGCTCGACAAGTAAGGGGTAGGCTTGCATGGAAAACGGCCAGTGAAAAGAAATGTTTGCAAAGAATTTACCTTACTAAATGATGTTTATATAAGTGATATGAAATTAAAATATGCTATTATTATTTAATTAGTGTAAAATCATGAGAGGCACAGAATCGTACAAGGTAAAGAAAGAGCATCAAACACGAAACATATTTATCCTTACAGACCTATTTAATAACTTTGAATATGTACCGGAACGTCATTAGAGTATACATTTTTAATTATAAAATTAAATCATAGACAAAGCTAATCAGCCATAGTCTAAATTAAAAAACTGCAAGTAATCATTACAAAAAAATACCAAAGTAGAATTTGTTTAAAATTATATTAATAAACCTAAATTTTTTAACAAATTGTACCACTAATAGTATAATAAAAACGGTGAAGAAATAAATATAGTATAAAAAATAATATGTACATATACATACACATGTATATATGTACATATATTAACTGCTTATATGCCACCTCGATCAACAAAAGACGCTTTCCATATTCGCGAGCGTGGCGTCGCTCGGGGCACTGTGCCCACCCGCCATGAAATTAAAGCCGACTCGCGCCGAACGAATGATTGAATAATAAACGAAAGAATTCGCGTCGTCCTGCCCTTGTATTATGTATTCATGACGGCTGGCCCGTGGACGAAGCCAAGTGACACGACTGGAACACATCTGCTCCGACTGAGGAACACAAGTACGGACAGGGCTGGAGCGCTTCAAGCTTACATATGTAGGCTTGGGTCTTTTTTAACCAATTTAGCTTTGTTTATACTTATTAGAGTGTTATTAGGTCTCTCTTGAATTTTCTAGTAGTGGCTCGGAGGCGGATCTGTGCCCGGTGTATGGCAATAAACTCACCCTCTATTCCATGATAGCGTGCTTAATGCTTCGGGAAAGTACAGTTGTGATGTTATGTTAGTCATGTTGTCAATTTGTTTCCTTTCATTTCTCTGTGACA
>DWJK01005824.1:0-10893 GCA_018248815.1 Croniades pieria auraria
GGATAGATAGATGGATAGATAGATGGATAGATAGATGGATAGATAGATGGATAGATAGATGGATAGATAGATGGATAGATAGATGGATAAATAGATAGATGGAAAACTCCTAATTGTCTACACCATAACATGAAAAGTATCACAATGTACACAGACGACACTAATATACTCTACAAAGATTTTATTTATAGGATTACAGAAAATGTTCGCTTTTAATCATGTATATATATTGTAATAAAAATGATTTTCCATCATAAATTTGAAAATAGACTTCTCTTGTAGTTATTCATCTCAAAATAGGATTTATAATTAAGGTAACATACAATCACTGGCTGCCACGTTCCTGGGTCAAATCCCGGGACGGCTACTATTGGATTTTTCTAATTTAGAATATCTAGTAGTGACACGGCGTCTGGATCAGTGCCCGGTGTGTGTCAATAGGGTCACCGCCTATTCCATGGGACTTATTCGTCACACTCCTCTGCCTGCCCCTTCGGCGATTATAGACCTGACGATACGTTTTTATCCTACAACCAACCTAAATTAGCATCTTTGAAGGAAATTAGATCCGCTAGTATTCGTAATGCTGAAGTATATGGGCACAACAAGTGCACTGAATCTGTTCTCAATAATCTGTTCACAGATAAGATACGGTTTATGAGGAGATAAATTTATATCACCGCAAATTGCGGCAAACGACTTGACGGTGGAACCACCTGCGAGCGACACCTAATGGGGCCAATTATCGACAGCTCCACGAGACCATTAACCCCCAACCTTGCTTGATGAAAAGATTCGCAGTAGACCCCCAACTTGGCTATTGATGAAAAGAGGCGAAGAGCTTTTGAAATTGCCAGCACGAGCGTGAGCCGTTACTGAGGAGTTCGAAATGAAGCGCACCAAAAATAGAACGGGATGGAAAATTTTAAAAATAGGCTCAGTTGTAATTACCAGGGACCAGTTTTCAGAATTACCTATTAAGCTAAAAATGGGATATCAAGATTTGATTTTAAGTCTTTCTGCGAATCGATCAATCGAAAGTAAGTTTCTTGGGATAACTAAATTAGTCGTTAACTGTAACATGTTACAGACTTATGTTTAGCTAATTTAGTATATTTTCTTATTGACATAAACCTCCAACTTGGCCTTACGGATATTTAATTTTGTAGCCAACGTCCGCAACATAAGGGATTTTTATTTTTGTTCACAATATCTTTGACGTATCACAAATTTAAAACATGAAAAACATCAAAAATTATATTCAAATTACCAGAGCTAGGTAAGCGACGAGATATTCTGCATTCATGAATAAAAACAATGGTTTGACGTCACAATACCCTAATCGTACGAGACTTACTAATCGCTTGAAAACTATGCTTCATTATAATTTTCATTATCAGCCTATTTCCGTCCACTGCTGGACATCGGCCTCTCCAATAGCACGCCACTGAGCTCGATCTTCGGCTCGTCGCATCCAACTGCTGCCAGCCACTGCGTATATCGTCACTCCACCTAGCTGGAGGGCATCCTACGCTACGTTTGCCAAGACGCGGTCTCACAAAACAAACTTAAGAAACTTAATTTTCGTAGAGTCCATTGACCATATAAATATGCTTTTTAATATGGAAATTATCTTTTGTCTGATGATGTCCAAATCATGTGACATGATAATTTATATTATATTCTTGTCGATGTCATATTATTATCAATACTGTCTATTTCTACAACTACCCTCTCCTTCATCAGCTATACTGTACCAAAAAAAGAAGCGCGCGAGTTCAGAAAGGGAGGCGCGCCCATGGAGTGGTGCGGTGTGGAGGCAGCTCTGCAGTACCTAAACAATGGCGTGTTGCCGCCGCACTGGGATCGCGACACCCTGTTCAATGAGCCAAGGAATACTTCTGATGATGTATGTATATTGAGTTGGTGGTCCAGAATGTCTGACGACCTGAAGAAGACAGCGGGAAGCTGCTGCATTCGGAAGGCCCAAGATCGGATGGAGTGACGCCGATTAGGGGAGGCCTATGTCCAGCAGTGGACAGCGAGAGGCTGACGATGATGATGATGTAGATTGAAAATATTGGCTTTTTTATTGCAATGATAAAATAGTTTTTAAATTTAAAATGTTATACTGATTTTGAATGAAAAAATTTTGAAAGAAGAGCGTCCGGTCTCGTTCTTAGTATACTGTCTATATATAAAATGATGGTTTACAGGTATGTAGTACTCCTGGCACATACAACGGAAAAGGTCAGAAAAATTTATGAGAAATTTTCTCCAACGTAATCTACGGGTATCACTAGAAGTCAACGAATCTACTACAAACCTACCTCAAAGTGTGCCTAAACTACCTCGCTTACCTAAAAAGTGACTAATATTTTAATAAATTGCTAGTAAATATATCTAATTGAACTCTACCTTTATTTGTAGAGTTCAGATGATGAGCCGCGAGAAGAAAAGGATCATTTTGTGGCTCAGCTGTACAAATTCATGGATGACCGCGGCACGCCATTGAACCGGAACCCAACCATCGCCAACCGAGACATCGACCTGTACAGGTTGTTCAGAGTAAGTGTCACACCAGCTGTTGTACGAGTTAGGCAGAAAGCACCAGACGGCAAACAGAGCGGCATTTTCTACATTCATCATGTAGTTTGAATATTGTGTAGTTATTTTTAGATTACAACAATAGTACAACAGATGAATTAAAACCAAAAACAAATCTGTTATTATAATTTATTAAAACTTAAAATCGGAGCAAATGAAACGTCAGGATCTCAATTCACATCTTACCATTATATCACTAAGAAAATATTTCACACATTTATGATCGATATTCGATAATCTAATTATATCATATTATTAATATAATTATAATATAATCGATATTCTAATTATATAAATTTCTACCAGGTTGTTCAGAAGCTCGGTGGGTACAACAGGGTTACAAATCAGAATCAGTGGAAGACAATCGCTGACAAAATGGGCTTCCACCCCGTCACTACCAGCATCACGAATCTTTGCAAACAAGCGTACAAGAAGTAAGTAAACAATATGACTGTGATGTGTACATATCGATAATTCACCCAAATGTCGATAATTCACAGCATTGTAAGGCGTTCTTCCGAAAACACCTATAATAATTGTACTAATAATTAATAATTTGACTTGACGATTTGACGTAATAATTTGACTGCCTCGTTGGTCGAGTTGTTGCAAGTGCGACTACCGAACGGGAGGTCCTGGATTCAATTCCCGGGTCGGGTACTATGGGAATTTTCTAATTTAGAATTTCCAGTAGTTACTCGGAGTCTAAATCAGTGCCCGGTATAGGGCAATAGACTCACCACCTATTCCATGGGACTTAAACGTAACTGGTGATACGTGGGAGTGTACTACACTCCTCTGCCTACCCCTTCGGGGATTACAGGCAGGATGTTACGGTTTTTTTTATGTTACCTATAATAATTGTATACGTAAATTGCTACTAGAAGTACCATTCCAGATAGTTTCGTTTCAATTTTGTAGGGCATTTTTGGAAAAACCGTTATTGTTATACTGTCTCATCAGGTTCCTTACAGAATAAGCTGAGGGCACCGAGTGCCAAATGCATCTTCCTTTCTTTATAGACCTGCACTTCTATATTTTTAATTTTGTTTTGAAAAAGTATTAGTATGCATGTTTTTAAAAATTACTGCTGAAATCAAGCTTCCTTATCAACTGGTCTTATTCCACTGCTGGACATGGGCCATCTCTGGACGATTTTTGGCCCTAGTTCCCACGTTAGACATACGTGTTTGGGATCTCAAATGGGATCGCTATGCAGGTTATGTACGCACGTGTTGCATAACCGAAGCAAATGGAGAGCGGTCGTCCAAAAAAGAGTTCGTTGTACTCACGACCCCTCGGCATTGAGGACATCAATACAAGGCGGAGCAATAGATTATTTCAACATTAAATTTTATTTATCATACACTCAGGTTTCTACACAGTTTTGAGGATTTCTACCGTAAGCTAGGAGTGACGCTGGTGGCTCACCCGCGCGGCGCCCGCACGCCTCCCGCCGGTCGCTCCCTCATACGCGACCGAGATAAACAACTGCCCACTGGTCAACCTTCAACGCCACCAGCTTCCACTTCAACTTCCGGGTCCACTTCAGGATCACCAGCGCCCTCGTCTAGTTCGTCGAATCAGGTTAGTTGCTAGAAAAATTAATGATATGATTGTGGAAATAGCAAACTCTGCTTCTATTGATTAAATTGTATTACACTATTAAAATCACGCAAGATGGCCCGATTAGTCTAGAACTTAACCTTCTTCATGGGATCCCGCCGATCGCCGTAATGTCCAACAAAACTCCAATTAAAATGTGTTTAAACTCTTTATATCCCTTTCTTATTTAATATCTTATTAGATAATAGTTTCTAAGTTTGTGGAGTAGTCAACCCATAGGAGCTGACTCCACAAACTCTACAAAATTACACATACGTGACAGCAATAATATCATGAATTTCTTGTCTGATATTTTTAAGTAAAATTTAAAAAGAAGCCATAACCAACACCTAACTATTATAAAATATATTTATAGCGAAGTAAAGACAAGGACTCTGATAGAAGCGAAACGGATAAAAGTGAGAAAAGTGAAAAAGAAGAGAAAATAGAAAAGCCAGAGAAGCAGAAGGAGAAGCCGCGTACGAGTGACGAAGACGACAGTGCTGACAATCAACCACTCATCACAGCTGCCCCTAAACTGTAAGATATACATAATACTATGGCTACAAGTTACTAAATTTGCCCTAAAATGTTACAGACAATATTATGACTACTTTGTATTATCAAAAAAGTTACAAATTTTAAAAACTTCTCGGAATATGTCGTTATTAGAAACTCGCTATAATATATTTACGGTGTATTTGAAACTACGTCTGTTTAGGTTGGCGAAAGAAAAAGAGAAAGAAATTGAGAAAGAGAAGGAGAAGGAAAAGGAAAAGGAAAAAGAAAAAGAAAGAGAAAAGGAAAAGGACAAAGAAAAGGAGAAAGAGAAAGAAAAGGAAAAGGAGAGAGAAAAAGAAAAGGAAAAGGAAAAAGAAAAGGAGAAAGAGAAGGAAAAAGAAAAAGAAAAGGAGAAGGAGAAAGAAAAGGATAAGAATAAAGAAAAAGAAAAGGACAAAACCACACCAATCTCTAGTGAAGATAAAAGCGTGAAGCCTCGATCGCAGTCGAAAACTCGCAGTATTATCACACCAGCTAAAAACGACTCTCACGAAAAGAGAACGCCTAAGAGAAGACCACCGTCATCTAAACGTAAGTATAATTCAACGAAAAAGTCTATTCAATGTTAAAAGACTCATCTTAAACATTTTAATTTTCTTTTCGTTTGTTACCCTACCCTACCCATATAGACAATTTAGTAGTATTTTTGGTTCCAGAATTCAATTACAAACATAGCATAAAAGATATTAGCAAATTACCACTCATATTGGAATAATTAATTAACGCATAGAAATTAAAATGTTGGCAGTGAACGAGGCGGCCACCGCGAGCGGGTCGCGCGCGTCGCGCCGCCCGCACGTGTCCACCGACAGCGACAGCTCGGGCAGAGCGTCCAGGTAGCTGCTACGGCTTTTATATTAATGGCTAGCGAACCGGCCCGCTTATGCAGGAGTTTCCCTAAGAGAAAAGAGTGCTTGGATTAGGTCGGGTATATTTGCCAATATACAAAAATAAATTTTATATTGATATTTATATACTACACTACGTTTGCCGAGCCGCGGTCTCCACTCCAAGACTCGCCTATTCCACCGGTTATCGAAGTGTAGGACGCCCTCTGGCCCGGTGGGATGACGATCTGCGAAAGGCTGCAGGCAGATGCTGGATGCGACAAGCGGAGGACGGCGCGATGGCGAACATTGGGGGAGGCCTATGTCCAGCAGTGGACTGAAAAAGGCCGATATATGATGATATATACTATACTATATATAGAATCTGGATCTGAGCCCGGTGAATGTAAACGTAACTGGAAAAACTTGTGAATATACTACACTCCTCTGCCTACCAATTCGAGGATTACGACCGCGATGTTACTATATGTAGCCTGTCACTCAGTGATAACGTAGCTTTCAACTAATGAAAGAGTTTTTAAAATCGAAGTAGTTTTGAAGATTACTTCCTACATACAAACTCACAAATATTACATGTTTGTAACATTAATATAACGGTCATCAACCAGATTATTATTCCACTGTTGAACGGCTCTTCCCTCTCTATGAAAACACTTAACATAGACAAGTCATTTAAAAGAGGATTTTATTTAAATTTTTGTTGTTTGTTACAACATAGTACGCAAGTACTATGAACAGTAAATTAACACTTGATATGTATTAACTGATTATTTATATTTAACTAATTAATATAGTCATAATACTGTGGTTTCTGAATATATCCAAAATACAGTAACGTTTCTATCTTCTAGATGTGGTGGTCCTATAAAGAAAATGCAAAGTCGACGGAGCCAAAGCGCCAATTCGGCCAGCAGTGGCAACACCATAGCTTCCAACAGCAGCAAGCGACCTCGCAAGAGAAAGAACACTGAGTGAGAACATTATTGTTTTATTTTTTTGTTTATTGAAATAAATTTTAGCGCATTGACTAACCTTAATATGTTTAAGACCTTTTTACTTTACTATACTTTTTACAATCTGTTAGTTGACTGAACTTTTGAATTACTTTAAACATGTATTACTACCCAAGTCCCTATATCCCCTGTTATAAATAAATAATTTCATTCTCTGTGAATTTTTTTTATATTCTTTAGTATTTGTTTTAATTTTGGATCCATTTCCAGACCATCTTCAAGCGAACCAGCGCGCTCTGCAGGATCCAATGTGAAGGCTCAAGTCGGAGACAAACTTAAGGTGTATTATGGACCTACGCAGTCAGAGTCAAAGGTATTCATAACTTTAGTGTACACAATGTTATATACTAATAAAAGCTTAGAATTATTGAATTGTAACATACATATATAGGGTTGTTGTTATTAGTGTTCTCACAGTGTTCGAAATTTGACCATGATTAATATTGGCATTTTTCGATTTTTTTTTCTATTTGTTTAATAACCAAGACATCTAATATATGTTCTTACAGTAAAAATAGTGTCATTATAACGAAATAAAAAATAATCAGACCAGAAAATGGTACTGAATAGTTTTTTTTTGTCTACTTATATACAGACAGGAGTGTTGTCTTTTCAAATAATTTAATGTTCGTCGCTAGTTACCACTGTTATAAAAAATAGAAATCTATTTTGGTAACCAGAGAAAAGAAAGTCATTAAACTTTTTTTTATTATGTACTGGCTTAATTCACGTATGTTTTTAGCTGCAAGAACCTCGTATGGGTCCAAAACTAGTCGGGCCGTCTCGAAAAACACACGTGAGTTAAGCCGGTACACATTTAACCATGTGTATAAACACGAGATATTTGAAATTAAACTGTTTTTACCTATCTACATATGTATATATAGATTTCCTTTACTGCAGGTGACATATGAAGCGAAGGTGATAGAGATATCGTCGGAAGGCATGCTACGAGTGCACTACACCGGCTGGAACACGCGATACGATGAGTGGATCAAGCCACAGAGAATCGCACTCAATGTGACCCAACATGAGGCTCATAAAAAAGTATATAACACTTAATTATATAAGTAATAAATATTTTTCTACTTCTTTTTCGCCAAATAAAACTGCCACCAATTTTTCAGAATACAGGTATAAGCAGACGCGTGAGAAGTAAACGAACGGAAGGTAAGATATTGTGCATAATTATGATAGTATAATTATTTCCTAAAAATTATATGTGTAGATGATATGTACGTTTTAATTTGTAAATAATTCCAATTATAGAGTCATCAGCGAGGTCTGATTCGGACAGCGATTCTAGCAGCTACGAAGAGGTCAAGAGATCTTTGAAGAAGAATGACGATAAATCCTTGAAAAGTAAATGGAAATTAGATTTCTTTCATATTTCTCTTTTTAAACATATATTATGTTCTCTGCATAGATGTAATCAATTTTTTTGTTTCAGTACCCCGTTCGAAAGACGCTAAGTCAAGTGACAGCAGCAGTTCGAGCAAACCACGCAAAAGACCAGTGAGGACCATTTCGACACCCTCGAATACATCTCCAGCTAAGAAACCTCGTCCTAATTCAGGTGGTCTACAGCACCCTGGTCGAGAATATGATCTTAACGAAATAAGGTCGGAGTTGAAAGGGTTACATTGTGTAAAGATAGAACCAGACGGAAATGGAAAACAAGAAAACGCACAACCTGATCCAGCGGCAATACCGGGTCAGTCCGCAGCGCCTCCATCTGAACCATCGCAGCAGAGTCAACTCGAGAAACAAGCCGAAGATGTGTACGAGTTCAAGGAACCGGAGCCGTTCGAATTAGAACTTCACGACGAAAAGAAAAAGAGAACTCATCGCATATTTGATGATATTTCACCAAGTAAATATACATCTACGCTATCAAAGACCTTAAGTGAAGAAATATCCGAAGATACTCTAAGACCCCGACCGTTATCATTAAGATCACCGTCGCTATCGCCCTTTAGAGATTTTGGTACACCTCGAGAACCCCCTGGTAGACAAAGTCCTGAAGAAGATTCCAAAGATGATCTTTTCTCTTTAGATGGTGATTCTTTACCAGGAGACGGCAGTTCGGGACCAATATTTGAAGGCTTTACGCCAGCTAAAAATCAAGAAACCTATTCCAAGAAAAATAAAGTTACGAAATTAAGGCAACTCATTGACGACTCACCAGACAGCCCAGCAGATGATGAACAGTCTTCCGATGATGAAACAGGAGAATTAACTAAAGAGGAAGACAGTGATCCTAGTCCCATCGATTCAAAAATGGAAACTTCTAAAACTCCAGAACCCATTAAAGAAGAACCTAAACCAAAAGAACCTGATCCTGTAAAAGAAGCTAGGGAACCACCAGTAAAAGAAATACCAGTTCATGAAATTCCTGCACCTCCATCACCCAAGACTCCACCGCTACCCAAGTTACAATTACCTAGTACATCGATAATTGTCCCTGTCATAAAAGAACCCGAGGTAAGAGTCGAAGAAAAAATCGTGAAAGAAGAGCCCTTTAAACCCCTGCCGATTCCTCTTCCTCCAAACGAACCCACAAAAACTCCGCCAAAAATTAGGATTGAGAAGTTGGATCCAGAGCCCGTTTTATCTAAATTGGAACCACCTTCTAGTCCTCTTATTGATACAGAGGAAGATAAATCGGAGCCAGACAGTCCTGCCAGATTAGATGTCTTACCAGAACCACCTCCTGGGTTCCTGCTACAATCTGAAGGTCCAAAGATAGCTGAAAAGTTATTACAAGCCATCAACAGCGCCAAGCGTCTGTCCATGTCTCCACCACCAACTGAGGATCGACCTTTATCTCCAAAGAAAGACACTCTCAAAGTTATCGTTGACAAACCACCTCTGGGCAAGTTTTCGCCCGAACTTAAAATGTCTGAGAAATTGTCGCCCGAATCAAAGTTCATTTCTTCCAAGACTGATTTATTGAAACCGTTGACGAAAATCGAACCTATTAAAAGGTTGAGTCCAGCGGAAATTGTGGAGTCAATATTTGGGGAACCATCAAATTTGTCAGATATGAAGAATGACGCGACTGATATCAAAAAGGTGAAGGCGAAGGAACCCACTCCCGAGCTGACTCCAAGACTAACCAGTCCGCTGAACATTCTGGAAAGACGTAAGAGTGTGGTTGCGGAGTTGTCCCTGGGGGCGCCCGGAAAGAACAACAAAGTATTGAGTGATACAATTCAGAAATTATCGAGTCAAATCAACCAGTCGGTAACGGCAGCTAACATACCTCTGCCGCCTTTCCCGTCTGAAGAGAGAAGCGAATCAAGTGATTCGGATGACTCTGACAGAAGGTATATTCGCTTCATTGATAAAAAAACACATTTTAACATTCCTTAAATTACTTACCTAAAAATTCAGTTTAATGTAATTGTTGGTACTTTACATGAATTACATATTTTAAATTCAACTTCTTACTTACGGGAATCTGTATTTAAATCCTGGAGCGCGTCTCTTTACAAAAATGTGCGTTTTAAAATCAATTGTTACTTGCTATAACGATAATAAAAAACATCGTTAGGAAACCTGCACACTTTAGAGTTCTTCATAATGTACGCGTTCACACACTCTAAGGCGTTCATACGCCCAAACCGCGTTTGCTAGCGTAGCAGACTGTGTCCATTGTCCTATGTTCTCTCTCTCTCTCTCTATCTATCTATCTCTCTGTGTGTGTGTGTGCGTGCGTGCGAGCGTGCGCGCGTGTGCGCGTGTGCGTCTCTCTCTCCCTCCCCCTCCTTCCCTCCCTCCCTCCTTAACCTTCTTCTAGGAAACCTGTGTTTAACAATGGAAGGATAAAAAAATGATGATAATTGTGTATTGCATTATTCTATTACTGCGGGAAGCCACTGGATTCAGCAGACCCAGAACCGGACGGAGTGGTGCCGATTACAGGAAACCTTTGTCCGAGAGTGAATATCCAAAAGCTGATGATGAGTGTTGCAGGTTGATAATCGACAAGGTGTCGGTGGAAGAGTGGGCGAGCGGCGGCGGCTCGGAGGCGGCGCGCGCGCTGCTGGCGGGCAAGTCGCCAGGCGAGTGGAGCGCCGGCCAGTCGTTGCTCATGCTGGAGGACGCCTGCAAGAATGAGCGCAAGCACAGTCAGTAGTATACATATATTTTACTATACTATAGGGTTTTACAATAGGGACGGGTTGATTTTGACAGCTCGTGGCGGCCATATTATTTCTTTTACTTTCTGTCAAAATATCGTCTTTTAATCAGTC
>DWJK01005825.1:0-10891 GCA_018248815.1 Croniades pieria auraria
GGAGTCTTTCAAATTCTTTGTACCCTCGCACTACATAAATCATCTTTTAGGTAAAAAATGAATTTTTGAAGATTTTCGAACCCTAAGTTCAGGATTCGACGTTAAAAAGACTTCTAGTGTTATGGTTGTTGTAGGAAACTCATTAAAACAACAGCGTGTTCAAACGGAGTCCTCAGGGGTGGTAATATCAACGTAATGTACATGAAAGTACAGTATTTTGCAGTTATTGGTTTCATATAACTTTTTCGTCGTCATTATCATCAGCCTGTCCCAATCCAGTGTTGAACTTAGGGTTTCCAAGCGGGGTTTTTGTCTATCAACTCCAAGCTGGGCATGCGGTTTGGAGATCGTAGAACGCGGCTTCTTGCAGTGCATACGATGTTATCCTCAGGCGGCTAGGGCATTTAGCCGTGCCTAGGCCGAGCATGCTACGGTGCGACCGTGACCTACATCGTTTATTAATAGATATACATAAGAATGTACAACATTACAAGGTTCAGATAATGTGATAAATTGTTATCATTACAAACATTTTTAATTATCATTATTAATCATGACGGACAGGTTGATATCACATATAAGGGACTTATAGGAGGGACTCAATTTCTTGTATGAAATAACTTAACACACAAAACACGCCTGCAGTTTCGCGAAAGGGTGGGAAGAAGCATTTAGTACCTACTCCCATTTTGCGCCAGTTAGGTATATATGTTACTTGAATTCTTAAAATAACTAACCAACTTCCCCCTCCGCTGGTAACGGAGCTCCAAAACTCTTTCCTGGGAATATCGTGCCATCAGTCAGCACGAGGCTGCAAGAAGGACCTACTTCACAACTCAGCTGTTTTTCATCCATTTTCCTGAAAATTAAAAAAATATTGTTAATATTACCTGTATTATTAAAATATTTTAAGTATATAAATAGAATTATGTGTAAAACGGAAAGAATTAATAACTGTTAGGTTAGGAATATATTTGATAAGTGATTTTGGAAAGTGTTTTTAAAAATATAGAGGAAATACAAAATTTGTTATATTAGCTAGCAGTTTATTTGTTATACACACAGTTCGTTTATTACACGTCCAAATAAGGTAGCCCCACTAGCAAATATTTCGTAGGTCACGTGGTAGTAGTAAGGAGAGATACGAATGTCGGATATGAATATTTGTTCTTACAAAATACTCATCCTTCTAGTGATTAATTGGCGTCTTCTCTACAAGTAATTCACAATTTCGAATATAGACTATTGTTCACCTTTCAGAAGCTACATCAGACAGTTTCTTCAATTGTTGGGTTTTTGTATAGTCGCTAAAACTATTCCGCGCTAGAAATTGTGAATATTCTTAGAAGATTATCTCAGATTAGTAATTCTAATGTAAAAACCAGAGATGTTACGAATAGTGATTTTACCGAATTTCAAACATTCGGCCACACTTTTCATCGAATCATCGAATATTCGGTGTCGGTAACAGGTTTCGATCTGTTTCCTTACTTCGGTTTCTTTGGATTAGTTCAAACACAAAAAGCAAAAAATTGTACTGATGATGATTCCTCTCCACTCGGTAACAAAAAGAAATATCAATAATCATGACAAAACCCTCGAAGTACATGACAGTTCCAGGAATTGTTATGAGGAAGTCGCTACAATATGGAAACAGATGGAGATGTAGGAAAGAAAAGTACTTTTGCAAATGATATGACTTTTATGTAAAGACGGTCTAGAGCGGACACCAGACTTTCATAAATGGCGGTCAGAAAAAATACGAAAGTATATATGTAATTAAATTAGCAAAGTTTTTCCTGACATCGTCCGGTAACAGACTAGTGCTCGGTTATTTTTAGAAGGGGATGTATGTATCACAAAATGCTAATTTTTTTTATATATGCTTAACTTACGATCGATAATTTTTAAGTATTTATTGTAATGTTTTGTTTGTAAGTAAAAGTAATTTTGGAATAATATCTGTGATTTTTTTCCTGATTAGTTATTTGATTTTCGGCCGAATAGTTTTGCAATATTAAAAAAAAAAGTATTGTGAATACTATAATAGTCATAATATTATTATAACAATGTAGTAGTTTTTTAAATATGTTTGATAAATATTTAATTTAATTTTTTTAAATAATAGTTTTGCCCTATAAGTTCACATATTGTAATATGGTTTAACAAAATAGTTTCCAATAGTTGTCTGGTGCTGGTCCTTCTGGGCTTGTGGAACCTTTCTCATAGGGGTTGGCGACCCTACCGTAGGCAGATTTCAGAGTGAGGGAAAGGAGACTGGCAACTCTTGTGAACTCGGACCTCGACTTGGGCAGTACTGGAGTGGAGATTGAATGGTGTGATTATTAAAGACTATTGCATAGGACAAACTTTCATCGCTGTTGACGCGGACAAAATATAATAGACTAACAATTTTTCATACTTCTGATGTAGTTTTGCTAGTTATTACATTTTTGGGTAGAATCTTATAAAACCCTAAGTGTTGTTATATTATATTTTTATTTTTTAAAGGACATTATTATTTAATAACTAATTCGACAGGATTTAATTTTAGCATAACGCTATGTATCGTAACTGGTATCATTAAATGATTAAACAAAAATATTCATGATAATATCTATGTTAATACAAATCCAATCAAATAGCTCAATAATACTGTAATTGAAGAAAAAAATGACAAAAATATACAAGTAAAAAAAAATTAAGTGTAAATAACGTAGTCGAACAATAAGTGCTTAAATATAACTTCAATAACAATTTAAGTACATGCAAATTTGTAAATACTCGGAGATCCTCAAAAAATAAGTATGTTAATGCATGAAATTAAAAATTTATAAAAGCACGTTAGGAATAATAAAACACGAACAGTAATTGAACACAACGCAGTAAGGTATAAATCAAATAGTCGCTGTTAGCACACGTAATTTTAAAGAATGTATAAATTAGTTAATTTTTACGAAAAGAAACAAATGCTTGTTTATATGTCAACAGGTAGGTTGTTTTGCATGATATCGTATTAAACTCACGTGTTTTTTAGTTTCAAATCGCCGGCCACGTGGTGGTTTGCGAGCACCGCGATGAACGGTCCTGCGCTGTCGCGGGCTGCGCAACGACAGGCAGGCAAAGCGAGTTGGGTCCCATTTCATACCGAAGCCGACGCATCTTATCACACTTCATCATACCTCGCCAGTACACGACACGCCATCTCTGTCAGTTGCACTCAAAGTTATATCTACTTGTCACTCGCACACTAGTTGTCGAGGGTCAACGAGGCGAACAATGCGAATTGTACTCGGAAATCTGAAGTTAGGTTAAGTTCGTTTAAACGACGTACATCTTTTGAAGTATATACGTATGTAGCTCGTGTGACACTTCAAATTTACTTTAGAAATACCCATAAGCAAGCCTCGTTAGAATTTATTTGTTACGTAATGCACAATAACTATTTCGTTCAGTTTTTTATTTGTCCATAGTTTTAAATATCTATTGCAGTTACGTAAAGTAGTCAATTGCTAAGAGAACGCGTATAGGAGTTGACGAACTGTTTTGAAAGCTCAGACAACAGGTCTTATTAATAACGGAAGTGCAAATATAACTTCAGGCTCAATAGTCAATTATATGGGATCATTTTTTATACTACAATAAATCGGTACTTAGCGTGTTGCTCAGTTTTATATTTTGTTATACAGTCACAATATGTTATGTACATGTTCATTAAGATACTTAGTCTTGCCATAAATATTGTTACAAACAAAAACAAGATTTTTTATTGTACGTAGCATTTATTACTATTACAGTGTGTTAGTTTAATACATTAATTTAAAACCGTTAAAAATATATATAAAGCTTATTCGAAGTCGTCTCCATTGGCTGCAATAAAGTCCTTAAAAATTTTGGGGCCAGTTATCAATAGCAACGCACTCTTTTTATGGGAAAATTCTTCACTGCCAATCGTATGGATTGTTTTAGGGACTCCAAATTATCATGGCGTTTAGAGCAAGCCCTACCTCTCTAAAACTGACCATAAATCGTAATTCAGTGGATTAAGATCAGGATTAGATGACGGCCAGTATTCAGCTTTGATGAAGTCCGGAACGTTCGTTTCTAACCAAGATTGGGTGGATCGACCTTTATGACTCGGCGCCGAGTCTTGTTGAAAGGACCATTGTTGGTTATTGAACATAGTGTTGCTAAGGGGCTTAACTACCTTCTCAAGAATGGTATCTTGATACACTTGTGCCGATGTCTTAATACCTTTTTCACAAAAATATAGCTCAGTCACTCCTTCATAGCTAACACCCCACCAAACCATCACCGAAGTCGGATAATGCACACGTTGTACTTTATTGACTAATTGGGAAGCTTCTTTAGAACTCTCAGCATAAACACGGTTAATTTTTTTTGTTAAAATATTGCTCAATTGTAAAAATTTTCTCATTTGTAGACAAAAATTTTCTGCGACCTCCCTTTGCGTACTGCTTAAGTAGTTGTTTTGATCTTAACACCCTATTCTTTTTGAAATTATCAGTTAAAAAATTACCAGTGCGTCTCTTATAGGCTGCAAGTCCTACGTCATCTTTTAAAGTACGCGACATGGTTCTAGGTGCTTTCTTCGTCTCCCGAGATAAAATCTTTTGCTTTCGGACAGGACTTCTTCGAATTCTTTCCCTTACTGCTTTGATCGCTTTTTTCGTACGAATACTACGTGAACGGCCAAATCTTTCTTTGTCAAAAACAGAGGAGGTTTCATTGTACCTACTAATAGCCCGGTACACGAACATTTGACTAATACCAAGTGTATGGATGATTATAAAAATTGTATTTGGCTCCATACCTACTTTATGTAATGCAATCATAGCGATTCGGTTCTCTTTATCAATCCCCCTCCATTTTAATATTATAAAATATTTTACAATATATTGGCGCGAAAATAAGAAAACACAAGGAACAATCGTATAAAAATGACAGATTCGAAATTCAAAAGTAACATTTTGTTTATTTTTAAGTGTAACAGTATTTATGGCCAGAATAAGTATAGAGGAAACATTCAAAAATGGCTGCCTTATTGGTCGAGTGGTTGCAAGCGGCACTGCCTATCGGGAGGTCCTTGGGGTTCTCGGAGATCGGGAGGTCAGGGTTCAAATCCCGGGTCGGGTACCATTGAATTTTTCTAATTTAGTTTCTAGTAGTGACTCGGAGTCTGGAATTGTGCCCGGTGTATGGCAATAGGCTCACCACCTACCCCATGAGACATAAAAGTAACTAGTTAATCGTGGGAATGTACTACTACACTCGTCCGCCTATCCCCTCGGGGATTACAGGCGTGATGTTAGGTTTTTTTATGTTACATCCAGAAATATGTAATAACGTTAAAGGTTGATACAGAAGACAATATTATTAATGCAACTTTTGATCTATGTATGGATAAAAGCAGTGAATAGAATATAATAAATTTTTGTATTTATTATTGAATAACTTCACTACACATCTACTCTAATAGACACATTAACATTTTTATTAACGTTAATGACAAAAAACTAATGATATCCAATCAAATACATAAATGTGAAAGAAGGCCAAATTACTTATAACAAGCTGACAAGATAAATACACGGATATAATCCGAGTACTTATCTTGCCTTTCTTATAATAATTAAATATAAATCAAAAGGAAATTAGATTTAGCTAGATACCAATTATTTTTCGAATCTCTTTCAATCGTAGCACCCGTCATCCATAAACGTTCTTCGATTGTTATTCAATGTGCGATTTGGAAAGTTTCTCCTACCAACTTTATACGCAATACATACAATGTTTTAAAAGTAAATATTTCGACCTGCCCGTAGAATAAAGTTCCATAAGAACATGTGACCAACACACTTTTTCCTTATTTTTAGACTATTTAGATCTATATTTTATAGTAGTGAAACAAAAATTTTAATAAATAAAAAAAAAAAATTTTAACTTTTGTTTCCCGACCATGAAATATAGGCCTAAACATTCTGAAAAATATAGAAAAACTGTGATGGTCTCATGTTCTTATGGAATTGTCTTCTACGGGCAGGTCGATTTATTCTACGTACATACAACATACAGAATAGGTTATTTGTACATACATTCAACAGTCAAAATAGGTTTTTTTAAACACAATTTGTGAGTATTGTTAGCGGAACCATGATATTTTCATAGCAATGTTATTGCAAGTCTGGACAGGTATAATACCAGTTACACAGATAACAGAGTGATTAGTTATGCCGATGTACAGTACTAGAATAAAATAACATTACCTAGGCTTTATCGTCTCTCAAACGTGTGTTGTGAAATGAGTATTGTACGTACCTTTTGATAACAGGTAAAACTGAACCAAACGGTAATTACTTAAAAGAAGTTCTTTGTTCATTTCGTTCACATCCTTTCATAGAATTTAAATATTTTCAATGTTTTTTTGTAATAATTACCATAGCATATTATCATTATTGTTACAGTCGTTATTTTAATGTATAGGTATTTTTTATATGAAGCAAGAGTATAATAGGCAGACTCGCCAATTTTGATGAACCGGTTTATGTGCCAACTGATGACAAATTAGGAGTCTTCCAAACCGGCGGCGTTTATGAAGAGAGTGAAGAACATAGAAGGAGCACGCTCAATAAAAGACAGTAACATTTGGCACTCGATGCTCACTGTCTGCCCTATAAGAAATCTGGTGGAGTGATGTAACAATAAAATTAAAATAAAAAAAAAATTGAAAAAAAAAAAATTAAATAAAATGAAACGTTTCGTAATGTATACTATGCTGTTATATCAAAGCAACCCAAAAATAGCAAAATAAAGTATAAACGTCCACTGTTGAGCACAGAGCTTCATTACAATGGAAATGTAATTAGCTTGCGTCACGCAACTCGCCGCAGCAAGTGCATAGTTAGCAATATTTATTTAGGCAAGTTACCGTATTATTATTAATGTTTTATTGTTCCGGAATGCGAATGCATAGTGACTTGGGTATTTAGCTTAAGCGGAGGACGTTGAATGATGTATGTATGTGTGTGTGTATGTACATCACGCGTACGTCATCAAATCGATGCGTTTCCTCCATACCCAGATGTGACATGTTTAATATTCAGACATGTGCGTATGTGTAGACCTATTGTTAGTGCGCATTAAAACACGTTAACCTGGTTATAAATATGTATCGTGCATTAGTAAAACTGTAAGAGGTGAACCAATTGAAATCGCCCAAACCCAAGGCCTCTGGATCACCGGTTGTACCACTCGACCAACGAGGCAATCAGACTAAAACAAGCAGTCAATGTAATACAAACATTCTTCCTAAAGAAGCTGGTTAATGTCTTTATGATATGTCATTACACTATCAGAAACGTCTAGTCAATTTATATAACGTCTATCGCAAAATATATACGACAATTATAATAAATAAAGACGATAAAAATATCAGTGACCATGTTATAAAACATGAAAAAAAAGTGTTTTTCTTACCTTCTCTGGTAACTACACCCCCTGTACGAGTCGTGTTGCTCACTGATCTATCTATGTCACTGCTTTATTATCGTGTAAAACTAGTAAAATTTAGAGAATTAAATATCAAGAAGGTCCTGAGTTCGATGATTTAACTTTATATATTTTAAGACTGCCTCGTTGGTGGAGTAGCTGCAAACGTGTCTGCTAATCGAGAAGGATTCGACCCTCTGCTCGGGTACTATCAGGTTGTTTTAACTTAGAATTTATAGCAGTAGCTTGGAGTTTGGATCAGCGCCCGGTACAGAGCAAAAGGCTCACCTCTATTTCATGATGGGACGTAGAACAGAACTGGTAAATCGTGGCAGCGTAGTGTACTCATCTGACCACCCTTTAAGGGAGTACAGGTGTGAAGGTAAAAATAAATGTATAGCTTTTATAAGGGAATGAAGCTATTACATTCATGTATAATATTTCTAGCATTTAATATGCTTTTTTCAAAGGCCGTTAGTTTTATCGCATCGCTTTGCCATTTGTCGATCACGTGTCATACATACCAGGTGAATTTACATAAAGAGTGCTTAAACTGTACCCACTAACCTAGTTCCTGTGTCGACGCCGAATCTATTTGTTTGTACTTCTAAATCGGCAGCAAGACTTTTTGTTTTAATAATAATAATATCATCATTATCATCAATCCTTCTATTTATCCACTGTTGGGCTCGGCACTTTCTCTCAGAATGAGATGGGTTAAGACCATAGTCTGCTACACTGACCATATGAGAGGTGGCTATAATAATATTTTTAGAAATTTAAAAATTGTAAGATAAGATAAAAAAATAAGTTTTGTAATTGTTTCCCGAGCGTTACAACATGGAGTTCTTCAAGAAAGAGATCAAAACGGCACAGGCGAATGTTCTATTCAGTTGTACATGTGTCCATAGGCGGCGGTATCTAGTTAGCATCAGGAGGCCTCTCCGCTTGTTTCTTATTCTCAAACATTGTTGACTAGACAGGCTTTAGGAATCGGTAAAATACAAATCTCTTGTAAAATATTTTATTACACATTGAGGAATTAATAATTAATTCCGACGGATTTGGATACAGAATCATAAACAGATAGGATAGGATTAGCATGAAGTTCATTACAAAGTAGGTCAAGAGCGAGGCACATGTATAGTTCGGAAAGCGGCAATGGACGGTGGCAGATTGCAAACGACCGTCAAAGATAGCCAGATCGAATCCTCGGATTAAATGCTATTAAATGATAAAATAATTGCGCACCTTGTCCATGATTTATAAGTGGACACTGATAACGGTGTATTTCAAAATACTATTAACGGATTCCAAATACAAACATATACAAACTACCTGCAAATGAGAACATCTTAAGTCTTTAACTATGCCGTCACCTTCACTGTACCTCTACAGCAACACAAAGTGATTATTTACTCAGCGCCATAACATTTTAAACCTGCTGTATTGTATAACGAAAAATAATACGAAAAATTAATTCGTTATACACAACCGGAACGTTATGATTGAACAACTTACGTAAAATGCCGAAGAATAGCCTCACGACCGCTCCTTAAAATCCTTTCACTTGTTAAAACTATTTACAACTATGAAACTGACAGTTTGAATGGTTTAACACTTTTTAAAACATAAACAAGATAATGACATTCTCAATTTTAAAAAAAAGCGGGAGACGCAAACGTCAGCGAGCGGCGCATGCGCAGCGCACCACAGCGCGGTTCTCACTGTTTCCAATGCCCGCGAGATCACCTCACAGTGAAACTATAAAACCTTGTTATCATTTGGCAACTACAGTACACATTACTTCATAGAATTGTTTTTTGTTGGGTAGTTGCCCATAAAACTGTCAACGACGTAATGAGTTGGACGATGTTTATGAGTGAACGATAAGCAATAATCACATGTGAATCATCCAGAAATTTACGCGCGTAATCATATCCATGTACCGCCCCTTTCGGATGAACGTCGCTACAGACACGCCGTGAATGTTATAGATGTGATCTGGGCACCAATATCTATTGCAGTACAATACGTTTAGTGTCTGTTGCGCAGTTTGAGTGGAAGGAAATAGTTTTTGTTGAATAAAAGAGAATGCAGCATTGTAAGCGTCATTATAAAGCAACTTGCAGCATTGAACACTTGGAAATGTCGTAATTAGCTGCGTGGAGGTGGTCGACGGGATTATTTCAAGTGTCTGAGATAAGATTATAAGGATTCATTATTACACGCTATTGTTTTTCTTTACCTTAATACATTAAATACTTATGGATTTAAATATCCTTGTAAAGTATTTTTTAACCACGCGTTTAAACACACCATATTTGTTTTCAATCGATCCTCTTGTTTCGTGATAATTGCACTATTTGAAAACAAAAAATATAATAATTAAGGAATGAATAACACTTCCTGCATGGCTAATCGGTTTTCAAAGAACAAATGTGCTGACAACCAACAAAGTGAGACCGCAGACAAGGAACAATATGCGAAGTGTAGAGAATATAAAATGCTTAGTAAAAATATACGCAGGTATTTACGAGAACTGATTGTTTTTCCGACGTTACAGAATTGGAGCCCAGACAGCTTGCACAATGACCGGGGCTATGGTTCTGCAACAAAGGAACTCCAAACAGCCGGCTTGTCTATTTGAAATTGTATTTAAAATATCCGATACATTGCTAACAATGTAACTTCAAATTTTTTTTTCTTACAATACGGTCTTACTTTTACTATTTTCTTATATAATGTGAATGTTACGGAATGATCGTTAAGTGATTTAGAATTCAACATTCCACTAAGTCGGTCGTGGGTTGAAATCCAGACGCACACCTCTCTCTTTTTAAAATAAATTGTAGCTTACTATAACTGAGAACAAAAACACCATCAAACCGCACACATTAAAGTTGTCGTTAAGTTCTCTAAGGCGTCTGAACTCTTACCCGTTCTCATCTTAAGAGAACAGCCGAATGGATATAAAGTTATTGATGATAATGGTATTATATGATATGGCAGAAAACTATTATCGTTACAAAATTTAAAACTTTACTTGAAGAACTACAGTCTCAACCTGATTAAAACAGCGGTTTTGTTGAACGAAATAGAATGCGCTGAACGTTCACTAAGACTCTTAAATAGTTTCATCAAGCTGAAAGATATATGTATGTATTTGTAAAATAAAAATCGTTATGACCAGTCGTACATCAGTGGTCGAAATCCAGTGGTAATTCCTTGAAATTTAAGTTTGAACGTTATTGCGGATCTGATATTAAAAGCGCGTATACCCAATACGCGCTTGCAACCACTCGACCAAAGAGGCAGTCGCGACTTCGTGTACCATAATATAATCATTTGTATATAATACGCGGTCTCAATTCTAGTGACG
>DWJK01005826.1:0-10891 GCA_018248815.1 Croniades pieria auraria
ATGTTAAATACATACATGTATGCATGCATGTATGTACTTATATATATGTATATGTATGTATACATGTGTGTATATTTGCATGCATGTACATATAACTGTATATACGTATATATGTATATATGCTTTTCCTTTTCAGGATCAAAAACAATCAACAATTCATAAAAGCACCCGCACATAAAAAGCTTATGCGATATTTGCTGTTATGCTAAGGCAGATTATATGGATATATTTTTCAATTAGACTTTGTATAAAAGAAAAACACTGCGTTCAAGTAAAATGTCATCTGCAGAAACAACAAACCCAGTTCAGTTCCTGTCGTGTCGTTGGAAACATCGATATAAACCCGTCTGCGGAGTTCTTCGTGAGATTAAAACGGCGATATTCCCTTAGACAGCAACTCCTCGATTCGTTCACTCAAGTAGACAACAAATAATTTTCCCTGTTTTCTAGTTCAATGTCAGTGACATTGACACAATTTCTTTATCACATCACAGGAGAGGCGCCCGTGATACTTCGATATTATATTATTAATATTGTGTCGTCACGCCAAAGCACATATTTTGGCAAAACAGGTCAGATATAGTCTAAAGGATGATATAAAATCATCCAAAATCTTCGGGCATTTATTAAGAAAATAATGAATGCAGAAGAAGAACATCTAATCTGTAGAGATAGAGATATTTAATGCGCGATGTTCTTTGTCTACCCCGTAAGGGAGCCGACGTGGTGATTTATTTATTTATTTCAGTACAATAAGTACAACAAGTAAGTGATGTAATACCAGCAATATTTTTTTGTATGGAACTGGCAAGGAATGGTCCATAGTATAAGGATACTGGAACGGTGCAGGCATTGACTAACTAGTCAGATTGAAATAAAAATAACTATTTGTTAGAAATCATAATTGTATTTGTTTTACATTGAGGTTGAAGGTATTGTTTTAGCGAGTCTTACTAGAACACGAAAAAAATTCTTAGAAAGTTCCACGATTCCAGTTAAACAATGATTGTATCTCCTTTTACGTTAGTAATACAATTTCTTTGTCACAATTACAGTCCATAGACAAAAGTTATATCGGCGATAAGTCTAAGTTTCATCGAAGTATAATTTAGAAAATTCAAAATATTTAACACGCAATCCAATAATCCCAGACGTGTCTCATTATTATCCTCTGTGTTTTCGAAGTCCACAATCGCGTCTGTAAAGCGGATTAGCATGCGATGTGAGTGGTTAATTAACAAGAGCGACGACAAGGTTCAAATCGGCTTGCCATTATTTACATATCTCAAGTACAAATAAACGGTAATGCGTATGCTGAGAATGGAAATAGAATTAGCGTTAGTCAGATATTATTAGCATAGTACAAAAAGTACCATTTAATAGCATTATCTTCATCGGCCTGCTCCCATCCACTGTTGGACATAGGCCTCTCCAATGACACGCCACTGAGTTCGATCTTCTGCTCTTCGCATCCAACCACTGCTAGTCACTTCGCGTGTATCGTTACTCCACCTAGCTGGAGGGCGTTCCACGCTACGTTTGCCAAGTCGCGATCTCCACTCCAGAATACATCTGCTCCTGCGGCTATCGGTTCTGCGACAGATGTGACCAGCCCACTGCCACTTCAGCTTGCTCTTTCTTATGGACTATGTCGATAACTTTGGTTCTCTGTCGTTTTATAAATATATAAAAGTTTCTAACGTAATAGAAGACAGGCGAAACTGAATAAGCGATAAGTGCAGTGCACACTGGCCAGTGCGATTTTCGTTATAAATACACTAAATAAATAGTATGAGAGACAAAAAAGATCCCAATTTAAGTTTTAAGGACGAATCTGAGGCTACCATTAAAATATTAAAGCTAGTAATATGTAACTCAATGTTTCTTGATTGGTTCAAAACAATAAAATACATCGTTTAAATGTGTTTAGTACAACAGAAAACATTTAATTATTGTTATTCCACGTAAATAATGAATATTCTGATTTTTGTAAAAGATTTAATGGATTTGCTTAATCTATGTATACCATAAAATATGTGGCCGCCAGGTCTCGATAATAGGAGCATACGTCACCATCCTAATAGGCGGTCTGAGGACCTGAAGATGACAGCGGGAAGCTGCTGGATTCGAAAGCCCCACATCTAGAGGCTGATGATGATGATGATGATGATGATTATGACACAATATATAATTTTATTTAGTTATATACATACATTATACTTATCTTTTAAACATCAGTATTTCCATATATCAAATAAAAATTTTATGTTAAAATGTTTATGTAAGTTATGTAATTATCACATATATATGTATTAATTATTGAATGGTTTGTAGGTAAGATATGTCACACAAGGACATTATAGTGACGTTTTTCTTTAATTTTTGTTACTAACTTCTCCACGCACGCCCCTGTCCGCGGATAATTGTGTTTCGTTATAACGAGTTTTTTGGCGGCGGGCCGCGGTCCGCATGCTCCGCGCTCGCTGTTTATGTTATCCTTCCTTAATTTTGATTATTTTTTTGTAATTATACTTAGATATTATATTTATTTACTCCCTGTCTACCCTGTAAGAGCCAGGGCGTGAAGCCGTATGTATTATACATTTATATCAACAAATTTTGGACAATCGATTATTTTTTGCTTTATGATATTTCTTTGGCGTAGGCACACTAAATAAATGTATATAGGTTTGTACATGAATATATGAAAGTGTATGTGGTTGGTAATATATTTCAGTTATTTTTTATACGAAAGGACATGGCAAACAGACAAATAGCCTACCTGACGGTAAGTAGTCACCGTCCGTCGTCTATAGGCATCTGTAACATCGGAGAAGTTACCATCGGAGAACTGTCCTAATGACAGTTAATAATTTAATAATTTTTATTTCAATTACATCACAAAAACTTTCTGAATGTTTTAATAAGGGCTGTTCAGTTATGACAAGGTGATGAAAAAAAATATTTTTGAGTTGAAATAAAAATAGTAGACAGCATATAGCTGTACGATTGATATTGTTCAAAAGGAAATTTAAACACGAATGTAATCTGCGCGGCTTAATATGTTTCAATTAGGTGTATGATGTGGCTAAATTCAGAACAGAAATTGCATAAATAACGCAACACGTCCATTCGACGGTTAGTTAGTGATTCAGAATCGAATTTAAATTAAAATTGGTGTTAAAATGACCGGAAACCAATTCATTATTTCGGAATGCGATGCGAGATGACGTGGGCGAGGGATGAAACACCTAATCATAATATTAAAGTCCGTAAATGAAATTGTTCACGCTATCAGAGCTGTTTCGGAATGCTGCGTTCGTGTTATAAGTTTTCATTTTGTTTTCGTTATGACTGTGTAATAGAAATGTGTATTATTGTAATTAGTTATGCATATTTTCATGCTCGTTTATTATTGAGATGAGCAAAAAAAAATTCTTATACAGTTAGTTTTTGATATTTTCCATGCTTTGAATTAATTTCAATCAAATTAGCATAAAACCACATATTATGTAAAGGCGATTTATGCATTAGGGTTTGTTCAATATTTTGTTTGTTTTTATTTTTCGAGCACTTACTCACAAGAAATTTAGCTAGTAGTCTACCAGGTAGGTTAATTTAAAGTAACACTAAAATTTTTAATTCGTCGAAATCTAATCATATAATCTAAAGATTTGAAATTCTTGTGTACAAAATAGATCGGTAAGTCACAACTGAAAGCTAATTTATAGAAACTATAGAGAGACCGTGTTACGACTGCACATATAAACAATGGATAGCGAAAAGTGTCATATGTATATTCGTAGTCAAGTAGCAAGATATTTTTTTGTCTAATTAAGACGTGCCATCTTGTATTTACCCGGGCAAAAATTTAAACCTAAGAGAAGAGCGTCAGTACTAGTACAAAATAAGTTTACAAACAACAAAGATCCTGCATAGATATTTAACCAGCTGCGGCGAAATAATTTAAAAGTAGTTAAACACAGTGATAAAATGATCAAAAACTATTTACCTCGAACCATAAATATTATCTTAAACCATAAAATATATTACTAAATATTTACCAAAAATTATTTACAGTGGTAAAATGGTCAAAAAATATTTACCTTAAGCGTGACTATTTTTATTGATTCGATGAAAAATTCATATTTTAATCGAAACAACATTGAATGATAACTTGCTATCCATTCGTGATATTCGCGTGCAGTGAGTAACAATTTATTATAAAATTACACTCTGTTTGTAATAATATAGAACCCAGACTGATTCTCGTTAACTTTTAAACTTACAATTAGATTACTAGTAACCTACGAAATAAATTCACCAACAAGAAAATGGCGCGAATAGTCTTAATGGTATTTAGCGCCATCTTTTCAAATTCTAGTGAACTATATAAGAACGTGGACTCCTCAGTAAAGCGCCATCTTTGTTTCGTGAATAAAACAAAAGTTCCATTAGAACGAAAAAAGCCTCTAGTAAGTATACATTCCACAAAATCATGAAATGCTAGTTGATACTGTAGTATACAACAAGGGATCATTTAAGTAATTCTATTGATGGCTATGGATACTTGAATAAGTGATCACTAGTGACAAATTTTCAAGAATGTTGGTGGTTTAGAAACATTCACAAACGGAGCGGAAGCACACTCGACACAGTGGAGGTGCGTGGTGAAATATGCAACAAACATTTCACAAATTTGATCGAGACCTGTATAAATTACAGAGTCCGAAATAAACACAAAATTTAACTGATTATACTTAAGCACCAATTTCTGATAACCAGCAATGCGAACGATCAATATCGATATGGAAATAAAACACTTCAACAATACTCGTATCATTTATACTTATGAGCATTCTGTACAATATAATTTGAAATGCGCCAGTTTTTAACAACCTTAGATCAGAACAAACATTTTTATGCAATATCTTCGAGCCTAAGTATATATTACAAAATATATAACGGCATGTTAAAGACTACATAACATTTTCATATTTCTTTCGCCAAAAATAAAAGTACGATATTTTACAGTGAGGACTGAAAAAAAAACTTGACAAACTCAAATCGATACCATATAAACCACGCTCATAACAATATAAAAATATTATTATGCTCATTTATTTTAATGTAAAAATATACAAGACTCCAAGAGTACAGCTAAATACGTACATTACAAACGTCTTATGAAATATCGACCTTCGTTTATCACAAGTTTTAATTCATACAAGTGATTTAACACACTGCGTTTAAATCGCAAATTGTTCACCCAAAATATAGGTCAATCCATCACGGTTCTTAAAAATTATTAATAAAAAAAGAATACTCATATAATTTTGGTTCTACACCAAAGTACAACAAAAATGAGAACATTATACAAATAAGTCATAAGTTTTTGACTCGTTGATGTTCCATATGGACTGCTAGGAACAAATTCTTTACCTACAGAACATTAGTGCTCGCCTCCCCCTGGAAATTGTAGATAAAAAAAGATCTGGAAGATACAAAAATAGCAGTAATTTAACGCAAGATATGTAAGGATTGTATCTTCTGATTGTCACTTCTGAAGTTTATATGAACTTCATACATTTTACGTTACGTTAACTAAGCAAAAATCATTTATTATAATATTACGTTAAAGACATGAAAACACAGGCCTTTTTAATCTCCACATAAGAATTGAAAAGCAGACTGTTTCTAGAATTCATAATACTTACCATTTTAGTCACATTTCAAATAAATTATTTGTTTACTCCAAGCATTTAACACTCAGTTTTCATATCAGCTTTTTAAATAAAATAAAAAATAGAAACAGGACATAACACCTACAAACGCAAGTTCAACGTGCTTATACAAATCAAAAAAATTTTACATTCTTGTAATATAGAATTTTCATAGAAAGTCTTGAGAAAAATATTTCAAACATAGCAACCAACAATATGATATGATCGTTTGAATATCGAATATTTCATGGTCTTTAACAGTTCAGGAATTGTTAAGACTAACTAGTACACAATGATTTAACACAAATATTTAGCCGGGTCCATTGGACCAAGGGAGATTAGTTACATTTTGATTTTCGACTTAAATTTAAAAAAATACATGGCATTCAAAATAAATGGCTTAGTTCATTTATTATTACATAGGAAGAGATACTCAAGAGTGCAAAAACATGAATGGCTAAAAAATTACAAAAACTGTTTAATGGATAAATAAATATATTTTTTAACAGAAATGTTTAGTACTACTGTCGTAGCTTTGGAAAGCAGAAAAATTATTAAACGACATGTTCATTAAATTCCGCATACCGAGATTACCAAGAAATGTTGATCTTATTAATATTATACAGAGAAAATTTGTATATTCACTTCTTTCCTGGTAGAAATTAATGACACAAAACATAAATTTTAAATTTGTATGAAATGCCGAATTTACGGTCCGAAAAGTGACATTATAACATAGGTTGTATCATGGAAAAAAACCCAGATCATATCGGATTTAATTTTATCTACTAAGATACAAGGCTGTGTAGTTCTTCTGTACCATACTAGATGGCGTTATTACCCATTTAAATGTCAACCATTCAATATTCTGTACGATGCTAAAAAACTAACATTTAAACGCGACTGCAAAACAATTACATATATAGGCTAGTATGGTGGATATATCTGAAGAGAGGAAATACAACAACAGGTACTGTTCCCAAGAGCGCAAGGTCGTATACTTTAAATATCACCCTTGGTCCTTGTGAACTGTACTATAACCATATTTTAGATGCATAAAAATATAAATTTATTATGTGAGTCTTTGAATGCTTGGCTAAACTTTTTTAACAATTTGGACAACATCTTCATCAGCTAAAATGTGATCTATTCCTACTTTCTGTGGTTGATGCTTCACAGAAGATCCCCACACTAAGGCACTGAAAAGAAAGTAATAAAGAAATTAGCCAAATGCATGATTGATTATGAATATAGATGAAACACATCAGGTCTGTAAGACTATATGGCACCCAGTGCTTTCTGTCTTTCTATTAAAGGCCCTAGTCTGACAATTTAATAATAAGAAAAAATAATACTTACTACTTAAACTCCTTAACAATAGACCTATGCAATTTATTACAGAAGTCCTCAACAGACGTTTTGTCGTCATGCAGAACAACAGGAGAATTATAGTCCGGCAACTGGCCTTTGGGCTTAGTGTATATCCTAATGAGTTTGAGATACTCCCACATCTTCTCCAACAAATCATCAAAGTTCCATTTGTGGTGAGCCGAAATTGGTACACAGTGAGGTATCTTGTAGATTACGTCCAATTCCTCTATACTAATTTGGTCTGGAAGTAAAAGACAAATGTTAATTTATATTGGATTCTGTGTCATCAACAAGTAATTATCAGATACTTCTGGATATGAAATGGTATGTTTATAACAAAGGAAATATGCTTGAATAGCATTAAATTTGTTGCAATTAACGTCAATGAGCAACAATGACTATTTAATATGTCAGTTACCACATTAATAGTGCAAATATCATATGCCATACACAACGATTTTCCTAGAGAAAAAACGGACCATATGATGTTTATTATCTCACATTATGGCAACCAAACAGACAGTCTAACCTAGATCTTAAAGATTAAACATCTGTATATTCACAAGGTTAGGCATTTTCATAAACACATCCATTACACATTCTGTTTCAATTGTTCTAGAAAAAGTATATCTCACCAATTTTATTAAGCAAGTAAATACATGGTACATATATCCTATTCCCTTCAATAACATCGATCAGGTCGTCACTGTTGGCATCATATCGGAGGGTGATGTCAGCATTGTGGATCTTGTACTCAGAGAGGATTGTCTTCACTGTTTCCAGGTCTAATTCTGATTGTGTACACTGGAATTTAGAACAAAAAATCACTTTACTAATAATAACATTAATAAATGAAATGTAGATAATTTTTAGGTGAATATGAAATCTGAATTGAATGATCAATATAACACAATGTAAATTCACGTCTGTAATCCCTGAAGAGTTAGACAGAGCGGTGTAGGACACTCCCACTAATAGGGGCAGAACATATTGCCATACACCAGGCATAAGTCCAGTCTGTGAGACACTTCTTGCGATTTAAGTTATAAATACTTAGTAGCGCTTGATCCGCGAATCGAACCCTGAAGTCCTTGACCAGCAGTCATGCTTGCAACCACTACTCCAACAAGGCAGTTCAATAATTAATTTTAATTATCTCTAACGCAAAGCTCTGTTTATGGCTTAATGCTATAAATATCATTGTGCACACAGGGAAGGGTTATGTAATTCCAGAGCACAATGTCTGCAAAGACTAGATGTATAGATTATTAGCAAGGTGCTACTAAAACTTTCAGGACACTATGAACCATATCAATAGTTATATCAACTCTGAGTTATAGCATATGAAAGAAAAAAAACAATAAAAAGAATACTGCAGTACATAAAACAAGTGATTTACTTATGGTAACAATAACTTCTTCAAGAAAACCATGAAAGGAGCTCTCCTTCTAAGCCAGCAAAGCATTGGCAACACCTCCGGTGTTGCACATGTCCATAGGTGATGGTGACCACTTACCATCAGGTGGACAGTGCACTTTTCTGTTTGTGTTCAATTTATAAAAAAGAAACTTACAGTTGTATTCAAATTAATGCCTCCTTTGTCTTTTTTCCTAAAATGTATATTTGGTGGTTGTTTGTTCAGTCTTAGCCCGAAGCCCTCCAACTCGTGTTCTAGAAGCTTCTTATGTTGCAAGGGTTTGAGGACATCTAGAACTATGAAAATGAGGCTACATGTTCGGGCTACAGCTATCACTTGCCGACCACGACCCTTCCCATCCTTTGCGCCTTCGATGATACCAGGTAAATCTAGTAACTGAAATTTTTATACAATTGTTTTAATTATTGTCACATATAATAACAAATATGTTCATTGCTTAGGCCTAAGAGGTATTATAACAATAATAAATGGATATTATAACAATAATAAATGGATATTATAACAATAATAAATGGATATTATAACAATAATAAATGTTTTATCAGTGCCTATGAGTATTTCATAAAGCCCAAATCTCTCATTTCTATCTGCCAAACCTCTTTCTTTCTGTATGTGAGAGATTTCTGTATCTGTTCGTTACATTCAAAATTGAACAAAATCTAGCACTAATAGTGCTGTATATACTGCTGTGTTGTAACAAAGGCTTAAAAATTAAAATGTAATTAACATTATCAGTGTGGTCTACTTATTTGTATTTCATGTTACCTAGCAATATATATTATATTTAAAATTTATCTCCATTTGATTACACGAAATTTATCTACAACTGAGATATTATGATATTGTGTAAATAAGACCAGGTGGACAAATATTTATATAACTACTCAATGAAGTATTAAACTTTAACATTGCTATGTAATTAAACTTTACTAAAAATTTGTAAAATGTAACATCACGCCTATCATCCCTGGAGGGGCAGGCAGAGGATTTAGAACACTTCCACGTTGCACCAGTTACGTTGACATCCCATGGAATAGGTGGTGAGCCTATTGCCATACACAGGGTGCAGATCCAGACTCTGAGCCACTAGGTACTAGAAATCATAAATTAGGAAAATCCAATAGTACTCGATCCAGGATTTGAACCCAGGAACTCCTGATCGGTAGTCGCGCTTGCAACCTTTTGATCAACAAGAAAGTATAGAAAGAATTTAAAAGAAAATATGATTGTTTGTTTCTTTCAGAAGGATTATAGCAATAACAATTTTTTTGATTATGTTAAAAATACTATTTATGTTTAGCAATAGGTTATTCATTTTAATAGAGTATTAACAATCAGAAATTGCTCTATCACAAGATCATGAGGAAGAATATTTTTGCTATCTTTTCTCTTCAAAAGGCACCTCTAAAATATTCTCTAGTTAGATTATACCTAATCGGGTTTGATGTATAAGACTTGAAAACATCAAAAATTTTAACTTTTTGTGGGGATTAGTAATTTTACAAATCAAATACATTGTGATAGGGTAGTCAATATTATGAACTGATAAGATTTCAATGCACATTATATGGGATCTAACAGTACTTGATAGATAAATAATTTGTGACTTAAGTGTTAATATCACTTAACAGTTCTGATGACTATTGGTAAAAAGCTGCAGGTAGATGCTGGATGTGGCAAGCCAAGGACAGGGCACCATAGCGTTCATTGGAGGAGTCCTATGTCCAGCAGTGGGTTGAGACAGACTTGATGATGGTGATGAGTTCTGATTATATATTTTGTTATTTACCTGTATCTTAGCACCTTTATATTTGATACAACCAGGTACAGTTGTCAACGTTGTGAACTCATAAGCCGCTACCTCAGAGTATACTCCAGCTAAATTGGACAGTAATGTAGATTTACCCACCGATGGGAAACCCACGAAACCTATACGAGCATCACCGGTTTTAGCAACATCAAACCCTGGAACAAAACACATATTGGATGATTATGATACATGATTTTAAGGGTTATAAGGAATATTATGATTTAATTCTAACTGGGTTACCTTCGCCAGTAGCTCCGCCGCCGCCTTTCGGCGTGATCAATTCGCGTCTTAACTTAGCCAAACGTGCCTTTAATATACCTAGATGGAGGGCTGTTGCTTTATTTTTTTGAGTTCGAGCCATCTGAAAATCATTAGTAAAATGTTTACGTTGTTACCAAAATAATGATCTATGACAACATTATGAGTCATAATCAAAGTAAAAAGCAATGTATTAGATAATTACAGCTTTATTTACGATGTATTACAGCTTTGTGGTCTAGTTTTTTAAACTTTTATATCATAACCTCATCTACAAACCTCGGACTCAAT
>DWJK01005827.1:0-10890 GCA_018248815.1 Croniades pieria auraria
GTAAAATGTGCTCACGAAGTATCCTCCACATGTAACCTTGAGCTCCGACTGCAAGTTACTTTATGTAATGTAACACTTACGCGTTACACGCTGTAACTCACCTACGTAGTACGTGCGTAGAGAGAACAACAGTTACACTGGGTTCATAATCCCCAGCGAGTCCACAAACAAACGTTGTCAATACAAGTGTCGTGGAATAACATAGCCCGAATCGGCATTATAATGGATGTATTTGCATACGTTAACGCAAGGGAGCGGCGGACCTAGCAAATGTTAGTCTGTAGCTATTCGAGTATTCGTGTTGTCTGCATGTATATAAAAAATATATTCAATATCCAATATCGGTTTTGGGGTGCCTCGTTGAATTTTATTGTATTGTTAAAAGGTACAACCGAAACCCATTTATTTTTTATGTGGTAAACACATATGCTGTTATAAGGCCGTGTTCGCCGCTAACACTCAAAAATAATCGTAACTAGGCTTGAAAATCTACCTTTGGTCAATCACATGTGCTTCAATTATTTACGAGTAAATATAGTGCCTGTTTATCATGTGTATTAAACAAAACTTGGAGCGAGTGGACTATTTTCTTTGATGGAATAAATTCCTCGTACTCCTTATAGATCAATATAAATATCGTCATGATGGTTATCATCATCATCGCGGTCAACATTTTTCTATCTCCACGACATTTGGATAGGGGTCTAGTTTAAGAATTAAAAAGATGAGACCAGAGACTATTCAGGCTAAGTGCAAGTTGGGAAACTTAACAGGCTACAAACATTATTGAATATTTTAATTTGTTCTCGCCATGTTTTAAATTAAAAAACGCATAAATTCATCAGAGATCTATGCCAGGCTTCCTGTTTGTAACACACTTAACGCATATTCCATTAAATGTAACTACCCGCGAGAGTGAATACGTAAAAAAATTTAAATAATGTGTTTCTGAAACACAATTTTTCGCTTCATAAATGATACAAGTGCATTAAACCAGCCGAAGTGAAATGTCGCTCTAAGCTTTAAAATTTTCAACGTTTTTACTTTCAGCTTCGTTGCGGAAAATATTCACGAGCGGTTTGTATCGCGAACATACTTCAAACCTGTACGAGTTCGTGAGTTCATATTTTAAAAATATGCAAATACATGTTAGCATATTTTGAACTGGTGGGTACCAAAGTTTGCGGCTTTTAACCTAGATGTGTACAATCTCCTTAACCATCAACATAATTTCCTCGTGAACATCATGTCAATCTCTATTGTTTCAGTTCTGAACAAAGGCCTCTTTCAAGGCATGCCACAACACTTGATCCCCCGCAGATCTACCTTCTCAAACCCATAGTTCCAGTGTCGGAGAACACTAAACCACATCTCGAACGATTCGCGGGGTCCGCTCCAAAACCCATCTGCTCTAACTGCCATCGGTTCTGTCATTTACTTAAACAACACATTGCCAGTTTAATATTTTAATCTATTGAGCTATGTATATCGGTTACCTAAACTCGCTATTGATATTCCGACCTTGGATCTAATCCCACAGAAAATCTCCCAAAATAGTTCTTTCATATGTCAAGTTAACTTTTGTATTTACTGCCGTTTCTGCAGGAACTATACCAAATCTTTATGTAAATCAACATATTACTTGAACACATTTTATAAAGTAAAAATGTAGTGAGTGAGAATCTTCACGGACGCAAGTGCCGAGGGAGATCAAGGCACACCAATCTCGACCAAATAGTTCGAGTTCTGATGGTACAGTTAGAAGTCTCCGAGACCGACGTGCCCGAATGAAGAGAGTGATGAATATGAAAGAAGCTTGGCAGGTCTGCAAAGATAAAAATATTCGGCCTCCGTGCCCTCTGCACATCCAGTAAGCTACTTAGCATGGTGCTATATAGCGTTACTCCAGCTAGGTGGAGTGACGATATACGCAAAGTGGCTGGCAGTGGTTGGATGCGAACAGCAGAAGATCGAGCTCAGTGGCGCGCCATTGGAGGACCTATGTCTAGCAGTGGACGGGAGCAGGCTGATGATTATGATGATGACTTAGCGTGTATATATCCAAAAATGTAAAACAAATGTTCAGGAAAGCAAAATTTAGACATTGTGTAAAGGAACATGAGATATAAACAGCCACATGCTCGACTTTTACGGGATTATAATATGAACCATTTTACGTTAACCGCATACTGCGATAAATTATACTTTTATGTCTCTAAAATATTACCACATATACGCTTGTTTCAAACATTTTACGGCGTACAAATGATCGCTTAGTATTTCATCCGCGGATAATAGAGATTTATGAGAATAACAATTATTTATCCAGCATCAGCCTTAACGTGTACTGAACGTGATATCGGTAAAATAAAATTACCAATATAATAATTAAAAATTTTGTATTTTTAGCACAACAGTTTTATTAAATTAAAATATATGTAAACACGTGTACATATATATCGGTAAAATGAATATACAAATATCATAATTAAAAATTTTGTATTTTTAGCACAACAATTTTGTTAAATTAAAATATACGTACATATGTATATATGTGTATTTACATTCGACAGTAGAGCGTAAGTCTGAAATTTCCTTAAACGGAATATGTTTGCGTTAATATTTTGAAAAATTATTCTTTTTCAAAACTCTGGATAAATGCAATATGAAACACGAAATTTTGATGGAAAAAATTTATATATATCTGACTCTTATCTGTCAATTTTTAACTATACTTCATAGAGTTTATAACCCTCACAACGATCCGTTTCAGATTAAAACGTATTATATTGATAAGTAATAGCACTTCCGGTAGTAAATTCCTAGTTTCATAAGTTATGTTCAATCGCAAGTAACCTTTGTGGGAGGATAAGCAGTGCATACCAGATACTAGAATATATAATCATACACCGTTTTCTCTGATTAGCGGAAAGTAAAATTACCTAATTTGTATAAATACTAATTTAAAAATGCAAAACAGAAAGCTTAGTGCAGAAAGATCTGGAAAGCACTTACGTACGAAACGACTTTTGGTGGTCGCGGCCCTCAGTTATGAGGACACTATTAAGAAGAAGAGGAGGAGATTGTAAATGATGCAGCTGATTCCATTGTAATAAAACAACCAGTTCGTGTCTGTCTGTCTGTCTGTCTGTCTTAATAAATAAATATCACCCTATTTCGGATTTAGTTTGAATGCTAGTTGAAAATTTATGAAATCAAATATGAAATGAATTCTTCAAATTAATTTCCTATCAGTGCTAACGATGTAACAAGTTGCCGATTTTAATTGAATGTGAAATTGGCACGTGAACGAAAACTCTAAAATTCGTTAGTAAGCAAAATTCATATCCATTTTCAGAGAATTTTTGAAATTTTAATTCAATTAGCAAAACTGGTACGCGTGTGCTCATTTTTTTTTAACTTTAATTGAAAAACATAAAGAATCAATCAAATTGCTTTGTTGTGAGCAATGTTATTATAATTAATTTTTTTAGCGAACAAATTGTAGAACAGCAAATCAAATCCATACAACTATTAATAGAAACAAACTCGGAAAAAAATCTCTACCCACAAAAATCCTCAAGCTCATCATCATTGCCAATCTATTTATCTTTAAACCCTGGTCTCCTCTCAAAATGAAAAAAATGATAGCCATCGTGAGTTAACAAACTTCACAAGCGTTAATAAACTTAATGAAGGACTCCAAAGAATTCAAGCTTTCTCACTATATTTTCCTACAACGTTACGTTACAAGTGATATTTAATGTTAAAACACACTTTTTTCAAGGAGATTCCGTCTAAATTTTATCCCGGGCCCCGGAGCGGGAAACTGAACTCTGAACCACTATGCTACCTAAGCTTTTCCTTAATTACGATTGAACAATAAAAAACAGCTTCCAGTCTCACATATAATAATCTGAACACCTTCCTCATCTCCTTAGTCTTCAACAACGGTATCTGTTAAAACTGCGGCAAGAAACAAAAAATAGGGCACACGTCGGCGCAAACTAACAATAGGCAGTAGATATGTAACGATTTATAATATTGCTTCGCATGACAGTTATTTGCAATACTCATGCCCTTCTCCATTTATCAGCAGCGCAATAAAGACGCCTACCGCCATACATTCGCGTCAAGGCCCACATATTGTGTATAATGATACAGTTCACAAATAAAAGAAAAACGCCTTCAGAATGAACCCCCGTCATGCGTACAAAAAGCGCCCCTATTATATTGAATTCATTGTATTCGGTGAATTGATAGTGTCAAGTTTTGAAATTTATACGTGGAAATGTACGTGATTATTGCTATAATTTTAATGATGATTTTAATGATGATTTTAATGATGATGATTTTAATGATAATGATTTTAATGATTATGATTTTAATGATAATTATTTTAATGATGACGATTTTAATGATAATGATTTTAATGATGATCATTTTGATGATAATCATTTTAATTATAATTTTGATGATGATAATTTTAATACATTATCATATTATGTATAATACTATGTTTCTAGGGCGAATGAAGTCTGTCAAACTATGAGACTAGCGTGGTATACTTTAAAATGATTTCATATAATTATTAAGACTGCATCGTTGGTCGAGTGGTTGCAATTGCGACTGCCGATCGGGAGGTCCTGGGTTCAAATCCCGGGTCGGGTACTATTGGATTTTTCTCATTTCGAATTTACCCAATTTATAATACCCGATAATCCCCGATGAATAACAATAGACTCACCACTAATTCCATGGGACTTAAACGTAATCGGTGAAGCGTGGGAGTGTACTACACTCCTCTGCCTATATTTTCGGGGATTACAGGCGTGATGTTACCTCATTTATTTAACTGCTAAGTCCACCATAAACATCATCGTTATCTTTCATAGTTCCGCCTTAAAAAGCATACGTAAGATCTTCAATAACATATAAAAACGTGATATAGATAATATATATAAAAAAATACCAGCAAATATTTTCAATTATAAATAACTATACATTGAAACATTTCGGTAAATAATTCATTGCTAATTTATATCACAATGGCAATGTATCTCGTGTGTAACAAAAAAATCAACAGTCGGAAACACCTTGCTAACATTTTCCAGTATGCGACGGTTTTGGAGTATTTATTAAATCTGTCTCGTCACATAACCAGCTACAACGCTGATTGAATTGAATCGCAGTAAACAATGGGCACTTGTCCCGATTTACACCAAGAGCTTCAGTAGACATACGTGAATCGTCCATAAAGGTTATATTTCTCTTTGTGGAGTTGTCATACCACTGACTTGCAAAGATGGTCGCTTTGTAACTGATTTCGACTGGCTCGTTGGTCGAGTCGTTGCAAAGCGCGACTGCTGATTGAAAGGTACTGGGTTCGAATCCAAGTCCGGTACTATTGAATTTTCTAACTTAAATTTTCTAGTAGTGACTCAAAGTTTGGATCTGTGCCCGGTGTATATATATATACTCACCACCTCTTCCATGAAACATAAAACATAATTGCTGAAACGTAGGAGTGTACTAAACACCTCTGCCTACCCCTACAGGGATTACAAGTTTAATGCTAAATTTAAATCAGAGTGCAATACGTGACGTCATCCCCAGATATTGTTATTATTAACAAGTTATGAGACTTCGTAAAGGCAGTGGCAGTCAAACAAGTACCTTATAATCATTGACATACTTCCCAACCTCTATTGATTTGTCACCAGCCGAAAACAATAACGTTCGTTATTTAAACATTTTTGAATAAATGCAAACCGTTGGCCTGAAATCTGTGAATTACTTGTTGGTGTTAATTTAAATTTCGATTTAATTGTTTCTTTGAGACCACCCTCTCCTGGTAAAAGGGGCTGCCAATGCGTAGAACACAAATACTATAATGGTGGGAGGATTACAATCAGTAATAAATTCCAATTATAATATTCTAACGCATAATCTAGATCCACGTTCTGAATAGTCAAATTCGCACATACCCTACAGAAACCGAGAGAAACTAGTGCTTTTCTTAAAAGTCTTTCCAAAACGCTGGTTATCATATTACGCGTCAAAAATATATCTTTTTATGTCAACTTGTGCGAATTTGATACATAAATAAATGTCACTATTTGTTCGCTTTTGAATTTTTTCGTCAAGCTACATATCTACGTTAATATAACATGTGATAAAAATATATATCACATATATGAAAATGTCTTGACTGCATCTTTAGTGGGATGGTTGCAACCGCGACTGCTGATCGAGAAGTCCTGGGTCCAAATCCCGGGTTGGTACAATTGGTTTTTCTAATTTAGATATTCCAGTAGAGACAGTCTGGATCTGTGCCCGGTGAATGACAATAGGTTCACCACCTATTCCGTGGGACGTAAACGTAGCTGGTGAAACGTAGGAGTGTCCTACACTCCTCTGCCTGCGACGATTACAGACCTGAAGTTACTTACTTTCAATGAAAATATCATAAACACTATGAACTCTATGTATTACCTTGATGGATGGCGTTAATGGCCACTGCAGGCTTTACATACAGATAGGAACGTGACAATTTATACACAAATGTACTGCCAGTCAAAGGAAGGAAATCGTAATGACACGTTTCGTTAACTAACATCTACAGCGTAAGGGGAATAACATGAAAACTAAAAGCAATAACAATATTAAATGTCCAAATATAAATTGGATTCTGGAGAACCTTGATTGATTACTTGTTTTTCAACCACGTCGAGATGTCAAATTGGATTTGTTTGTTCATCGACTTCGCGCGCCCCTGTATCGTTACAGAAATTCTCGCGGGCTGGAGATGAGAAAAAAAATCATATCTCCAGTAATCGAATACATGAAAGACTTGCGTCGTTTATTTACTGTTATTTTATTGTTCAATGAGTATACTATTGGTTAATTTGCAGTATACGTATCGAAGTTATTTAATGTGGATCCCAATTTAGAATGATAACAGTGAAGGAAAACATCGTGAAGGCATTTGCACACCTTGGGATTGTCCATAATGTTCTCTAAGGTGGATGAAGACTGCTAAAACGTTATATTAATATTTTAAAAAAGCATGGACTGAATCGCTTTTTGTAAGTTTATGCCACACATTTTATAGCAATTATATTAAAGCAAGCATTAAATTATTATATTTAAAAAAAAAAAAAAAATTCTATGGTGTGTGAAGTCCGCCAACCCGCACTTGGCCAGCGTGGCGGAATATGGCCTTAACCATCTTAATATGAGAGGAGACCCATATTCCAACAGTGGAATGACAAATGGGTCGATTATTATTTATTATATATTAAAGCTACCTGCACGCATAATAAAATTATATTTTAATTATGAAATCGTACTTTTTATCGAATTAAAACGCACATAATATAAACGAATTATTAATTATTTAAATCACTTACGGTTTCAATGTAAAAATACATTATTACTTAACACAGTCGTAACACAAAAACGGTAACGAATATTTGAAGTACAGTTATAACTTTAAGGTGGAGTGTCTTGTTAATTATATTATTAAGAAGACTTGTTGTGTTGTTTCTCATTGTTAGAACGAAAGCGGATTGTTTGAGTTCAAGAGCGGCTGTAGTGGGAAAGTTCCTCGCTGGAACCAGGTTCATGTTTCTGCTGGTGAAAATAAAAGTTTGATTTCATTACACCTTAAAAAACCTTCCTGGTGAAAGAATGATACAACAGATAAACAATATGAATATTAGTACACGCATCTGCTGAGCAAGGCCAAGAATCACCTATCTTGGCTAAAATCTGATGATGGAGAATCAGAAGTCGCCGTTCCAGCGTGTATGTGTGAAGAGTATAATAACTATAGAAGAAACACGTCAGATCTGTAAGGAGAAAAGTATTTCGCACTCCTGCCAACAGTAATAGTGTCACAACAACAATAAAGACGCAACATCACGCCTATAAGCCCTGAAGAGGTAGGCATAGGAATATAATACTCACCCACTTTCACCTATTATTATATACATCCCACCATGGAATATGGGGGTGAGCCTATAGCCTTACAACGGCCTCCCGACCTCCCTCCCGAAACTCCGGCCAGTGCTATAAATTTCTAATAAAAAATCGAAGTTAGAAAAGCTCACTTGCGCCCGCCACGGGAATGAAACCCAGGACCTTTCGATCAACAGTCGCGATTGCAACTACTCGACCAAGAAGTAAACACCAATAAATGAAAAACCCTTTTAAAGTTCTGATAATATGTAACATTTTTAAGGTCTCGTATGTACATAATATAAATATCCGACAAACTGCTATAGTGTGAAACTAGCGAACGGTAGTCAAAGGTTTTACATTTACAGGCACGCAGAAATTGATATTCAAAGCTAAAATACAATTGAAGCCTTACGATAAAAGCAGAACCCCTTTCACCTTGACAACAAAAAAGTTGTAAGTCTCTCATACCTACATAAAAAGCCGATATTTTCTCGACATTCGACTAGGTACAAAAAACATTTTCCTATCTTAACCTTTTTAAATTGGTTATTCAAGGTTATGTTATCATGGTTATCATGGTTATGTTATCATGGATACCTTTTTAAATAAGTTATTCAACATCATGTTACCATGGTTATTGTCGAAAACTTCTTTAAATCTAAGGTAGAACTGAATGATTAATCGTTGGATACACAACGTTTATGACAGGCCTTAATGGAATTTATGGATATTTAGAAAATATTAACAATCACTTACATTTGTGTAAAACAACAAATATTAATAACAATAATTTACATTTGTGTAAAACACAAACATTAGTAACAATAATTTACATTTGTGTAAAACACAAATATTAATAAGAATAATTTACATTTGTGTAAAACACAAATATTAATAACAATAATTTACATTTGTGTAATACACGGTACATACTGAATGATTTAAATGTTAATGCATGATAATACCCAGACGTTTCAAAACTGGCTGTGTAAGACAAACCTTACTTAAATTATAACGATAACCTTTTGCTTGGTAAGAATAATATCATTTTATGGCGCGTTAAAACATCGACTCGTTTCAGATCGTATTTTAGATCAAACGTTTAAAAATTTTAGTGGCTCATAAAGTCTTATGAACAAGTTCACGCTCTCACAAATAGTAAAAATACGGATCCGTCCAAATAAATATATATTTTCCAGGATATATGTATGTATAACAAATAGCTGACACCATGCAAAAAGGACATGTGTATTTTAAGAAATCTCTTACAATTCGTTCATTGTATGCAGCACTGTAGACAGCTTGCACTGCCTAGTTTACCACACTTTTTGATAGGAATGCTGATGGTCATCAGCGTCCGCGACCAATCCTCTATTGAACATAGATTCCCTCTGAGGGATTTTTGCCCATAATTCCTACGCTGGAGTTGCGAGTTGTGGATCGCAGAGTACACCTTCTTACATCACCTACGATGCTGACAATGCCGATAGAACCAATCCAAAATCTTGGTTGGTCATTAATACTAGGCTGGACCCTTAAGTTTCGCTCTCTAACATCTTTTAGTTAATTATTGTACTGTGGCCTATAGCATTCTGCGTGCACAGTGACAAATGTCATAGCAGTTGTCATTCATGTCAGACAACTGTCATGGCAATTGTCACTTGTGACAAGTAACTGTCACTTCTGACAGACACAATTCTTATATGGAGACTTGCACGCAACAACCGAGAGGACTTTCTATTTTATTATATAATAACACAGCTAGTAATAGGAATATTGTACGAGACAAAATATAACTGATATTAACACATCGTAAAAAAAACGTAACATCACGTCTGTTATCCCCGAAAAGGTAGGCAGAGGAGTGTAGAACACTCCCACGTTTCACCAGTTACGTTTACGTCCCAATATGGAATAGGTGGTGAGCCTGTTGTCATGCACCGGGCACAAATACAATAGCAAGTGATATTTAAACTTAACACAACACATCGTGCCCATATTATTCATACCGGTGTCCACCTACCGACACCAAAGTACACAGTGCTTTTAAAATGTATCACCATAAGCGGTTTAAAAATGGAGTGCTGAAGAAAACTCTAATGACTGAAATCCTTCTTCTCCATACTAGATCTCAATGTATTAATACACGTCACAAACAAGTTATAATAACTCGACATAAAGCACGACTGTTAGATCGTAAGAGTAATAATATTACTGCTTTCCAGACTTGTAACGACTCTCAGGACACATAAAAGTATCCTAACATTGGCTAGCTTTAATATTAAAGACGAGACCTTTGAAACTGGAAGCTAATAAAATTTGGCGCACGGTATACAACAGTTATAAAATTATTATAACAGAAGAGTGGATAGCATAACAGAAGAGTAAAAGAAATATCAGGTTCTTCAATCGGAGTGCAAGTCGCATCTGAGGAACATATTTAGCGGAAACTGAAAATGTTCAACGGAAATTCAACGGAAACTAAATGCATCAACATGTCGGATTGTGTCCACGACAAACGTGTGAAATCGAAAAAGTTCAAAACTGATTTACGAAAATATTTCAATATGAAACATGTCGTATGACGTTTCATTCTAAAGCCACTTTGACGGAACTTCAAAAGCAATTCAAGTAGTGTACGACGCAAAGATGTTATCTTTCCGGCATTGTTTCAACAATATGTCGCATTTCGTTGCCAGCTATTTGAATAACGGGAGTTATTACAAAATCTTAATAATCTTTATGTTACTGTACCGTTGACTAAAAAGATTAAAATAGAGATGAAATAACCATACAAAATCTCAAACTATTTAAACGGAGTATCTTCAGTTTGAGTATATTACAACATTAAAAAAAAAAGCAGTGATAGCCTAGTGGTTAAGAAATTCAGCCTCTCACTCCGGGGGTGCTGGGTTCAAATCCATG
>DWJK01005828.1:0-10889 GCA_018248815.1 Croniades pieria auraria
TGTTTTCCTTCACCGTTAGCAAGTGATATTTAAATTTAAAACGCACTTTTTGTAAAGAGGTGCGCGCCATGGATTTGGACCCAGCACCCCCGGAGTGAGAGGTTGATCTCTTAACCACTAGACTATCGCTGCTATTCAAAAGGCCTATCCAGCCCTTTTTTTTTTTTAATTATTTTTTTTTTTAGACAATTATCAACACAAATCCAACAATGGTGTTGTTCTATCAACAGTAGTTGCAATTGATATGATCATAAAATATACGGAAAGTGCATACAGCGCTTAAAACTCTTCACACTCCTCAATATATTTAATGTAGTTTACGTCATTTGCTTATCCGTTGCGGTTTAATGCATTTATAATTGCATCCGTTTGCAGGTACCGCGGAGAAAGTGTATTTATCGGGTGTACTGGTGAATTTAATGGAGTCGTATGAATGTAGCCGTGGAAGTGCTTTGGTTATTTATGTTCGTAGAAAGTGGTAGGAAATGAAAATGCTTGATTTGAAATAGACGAGAATTGAATAGGTAATATATTATAGTAGCAGTCGGTGGTTAAGGAAATTGGTTGTTAATAAATCGGGCTGAGGGTGGGAATAATTCGTTGATAAGGTGTGGATATGTGTGCGGTAGCAGCGCTTTCACACCCATATACGACATATGCGCATGCGACAAGATTGCCCAGTGGGTGTCGTGGTTAGTGAATCTGACTTGCGTCAGGCGTCGTGGGTTAGATTCCCACCCAAAATAAATATTACCAGCACAAGTATTTATTCTATTCTTGGGTGTAACAAATATATATGTATTTATAATTATATATTTGACTGCCTCGCTGGTCGAGTGGTTGCAAGCACGACTGCCGAACGGGAGGTCCTGGGTTCAAATCCAAAGCCAAATACTATTGGATTTTTTATTTAAAATTTCTAGTAATGACTCGGATTCTGGATGTGTGCCCGCCCGATGTATGGCAATAGGCTCACCACTGGGAATGGCTTATAACTGGTGAAATGTGGGAGTGTATTAATTACACTTCTCTGCCTACCCCTTCGGGAATTACAGGCGTGATGTTATGTTTTTTTTTAAATAAATCATATTAATACATACTATCTGTAACATTGTACATTCACACTGTATACTTCTCTTATGATAAACAGTCGCGCACGTAACTAAGTTCCTTGCTCAACATAATCCTTCACAAACCCCTCCCCTCCCGTCCCCAACCCTTAGGTACACTGCGAACTTAATACCCAATATTACGCATGGTCATTAGTCACCCGACGACCAGCTGGGGTCGTAATAAGTCCCAAGAATCCAAGCGATATTCACTTTTCGACTCCATTCTTACATTTTCACGATCAAACATGATGAATTTTCCCGATGTTGTACTAACTTGTATTGTGACAGATCATATTATAGTAAAATTTGACTTAAAAACCGCTTTATAAAAACGCAACTAAAATAAATTAAATATTCATCAAAAAGGGGAACAAAATTCTGTATATATTTTTCTATACCGTAACGTAAACGTTATTAGGATTATCCTCATCAACCAATAGTTCCACTATGGACACCTACCGTCTCCTGTAAAGATCGGAAGAGTTCAGACCATAGTTCATGACAATCGGATGCCAGAAGTCTTGATACAGATCCTTATCCATTTAATGGGATCTATCAATCACAAGACCCTGATAAAACCAATTTAACTTCATCATCATCATCAGCCTGCTCCGGTCCACTGCTGGACTTAGGCCTCTCCAATGGCACTCCTGGCTCGATTTTCAGCTCTTCACATCCAACCACTGCCAGTCACTGCATATATCGTCACTCCACCCAGCTGGAGGGACGATATTTGATCACTCACTCCAATTTAACTTAAGGATTTGAAATATTGTAACACCGTACTCCTCAATTGGTCATAGTACATCCAAATACCTTGTTTCAATTTTTGAATACTTTTAGATCTCAATGTAACGTAAAACGTAATGAAAGTATTCAAAGAATATATGTAAAGTATGGAAGTACTAAGGACATAAATTTGCCATGTAAGTTGCCACTGGCGCTGGGGTAACAGTGGCGAAATCAGAAATCAACGAGTCATAACAATTCTAGTAGATATAAAACATTTTACGATCCAATGAAACGGTCATTATTCATGATAAATAAATAACAAGTAAATATCGAGTTCCTCATACGCAACTGTATGTGACAAGGAAGATATCAAAGTATTTATCTGTCTACCCTACAAATTTAATTTGTGACGATTAATTCTCATTGTGTATATTTATTTTGCGTAACTAATGTGCTCTGCTGAAAGTGATTTATCTAGAAGAAGCATGGCAATTCTGTAAGGATAGAGATACTTGGGAATCGGTGCTTTCTGCCTACCCTACGAGCCTGGCGTTAACATATCTGCAATATTTAATTTGAAATGTAAACAATACGGTAGATGTACTTATATTGTGGATTAATCATATTTAAAATAGAATTAATGAAAATGCATTTGTAGCAGATATCAAAAGAGATATGAACAGTTAAGATGGGTTACAAAATTAGCTGTAACCCCAGAATACTAGTACCTGCTAGTCAAGTCTCCAGTAGCAAATATTTTCACCACAAATTTTTAAAAATCTATAATTTCGCGCCTCATAAGTCAATCACTGTGATCGTGTCGTTTCAGGCAAAATGTCTATTTTCTATTTTACCGCTATGAATTTTTATTTTACCGCTATGAATTTTTATTTTACCGCTATTCTTTTAACCTTCGGAAATGGGGATTTAATTGCTGGTAATAATTAAATCTACACACACGATTGGTTTCCGCTCAAAATATCAAGTAAATCTAATTACTTTCGTCTTACGCTTCTCATCTTTTCTCGGCTACCCTCATAAGTAAAGGTGCTATTGATATAATTGCTAATATTATTAATATCGATTCATTATATTCAAAAATAGAAGCACTCGCTAGATATTACCCTAGACCAAAAGAATTCTATTTGTTTAGGTATTAGTCAGTAAATATTCTGAACTAGCAGAATGTTGGGATTGTCAGATTTTTAGTAGCTTAAACGCATTCATCTGTTAAGTGCTATCACTGGTGAAAATCTACGTTTAATCCGTACCAATTACCTAGAATATTTTTTTACAAGATATGTACGACGTATGTAAAACGTATTTTCTTCCAGTTATGTTCGAATTTTTCTCTAGGTCCTTAAAATTTGGCAGTTCATTAGCATCTTCTCTTTCGTTGCATATGGTTTCAACCTTTGATAGCACATTCATAATCAGCTGGATTTTTCGCTGGCTAGTCACGCTAAGCCTAACTGCGATTGAATGACTCCTCGAGGGCTGTTTCTGACTCTGGTACACCTGAGAAAGAAAAGGAATCTTGTCATGGGTAAGTAATCGTTTCATGTACTAAAACTATGTATGTGAAATTAAACGAAAAATTTAGTTTTGATGGTCATTGAAAAAGAAGAAACGATTAAAAACATAAATTATTAACCCGTTATCGTCCACTGCTGGACTTAGGACTTTCCAATAGCGCTCCACTGAGCTCGATCGCATCCAACCACAATTAAAACGAATACTTGTATAAGACAAATATCAGGAAGTCGTTAAACAATATTTGGTAATAATTGTCTATGTATACAGGTGGTCATGCTAAAACTGAATGGAACTGATTTATAATAACTGGTCTGTATCCAAATTACGACGAAGACTAAACATAGGCTCAAACAATCAAATCCGCGCTATTTTGTAGCAGTAGGTATTCTTATTTTCTCAATTTATTTGACATTCTATTTTAAAGTGATTGTATATTCTTACTGGTTGAATTACTTTGAAACCGTCGTCATCTAAAGAGTCTATCGACTTTCAGATATTTTCTCTAAAATCCCCTTACCCTCGCCATATTCGTAATGTCTTCATCATTTGAATTCCTCTAGAATTCTGTGGACAGTTGTACCACTACAACTATATTAAAATGTGGCAGTCCAGGACAATACCCCTATGTCTCATCGAAAATTCGCTACCATTCTCTCTTTTATTTTGATTCCTTGATCCGTCTCATTTACAGATAAGCAGAACGACTTGGAACAAACAGAAAAGGGCGTCAGGTCTATCGTGGACCGTAAAAACTTGGAAGGGTGCGTTTACGAGTAAGCAGAGCTCGATACGATCAGTTATTACATTTGTTTACTGTTTACTTATAAGAAAATCGGATATTCCACTAGCGATGTAAATAGAGTCGTAAAAGTGGTACAGGACAAACAAAACATTTCTGGTACTAACAGTGTCTTGCTGGCGTTATATGGGAACGTATAACTGGGACTGGTAACTTGTTTACCTGTTTACTTTACTGCATTATTAATTTTTCAGTTTATTATTACCTAAATATAAAGCAAATATTTCCGTTATTTGAGTACTATGTTAATATAACTTAACTATTTTCTTCTAAGTTTAACTATCTTATCTTATATTTTAGTATAATCTGAACTTATGTTTACTTAAATACCTACTTAGACACGCTTATTTAAATCATTTTTCTGTTTTGGTACTATAAGTGTCAAAATAAGTTGAAATAAAATATTATAATTAAAAGAACATTCTGGAACATCTCTCCACACGGCCATCTGATCGAAAACTAGGCAAAGCAAGTGATAACCACGCGGCTAATAAACTAAATAATTGTCATATATAAAGATTTTGTTTAATATTCATTTCTGCTCATCACACAAATATTTGTCCCGGGCGACTATGGAACCCAAGGCTCTAGGCTCTGCAGTTTGATTCACTAGTCATACATATCTTACATACATATTTGCACGCCAGGTCCCTTATGGGGTGAGCAGAGAATACCGAGTGCCGAATATCCCTATACTTATTGGCTTGCCATGCTTCTACTACATTCATTATTTGCTTTATACGTGCGTGCTGGTCTCGGAGACTGCTGACTCTCCCATTAGCTAGTATCGAAACTACCTGTCTGGAATCATTTGACCGAAAGGCCAGTCAAAAATTTTTTATGTAAAAGTATGCCAGGCGTGCGATGTCACGCTAACCAATTTCATAAATATTTATCTCGTTTGAATCGATCATGTAGTGGGGTCGTTTCGTTAACGACTGGAGGCTAGACGATTTTTATGTTCGCGTTTTGAGAGGCAGTTTTACGACGTGTCTACCTTAGCGCAGGATCCTGACGGTTCCGGCGCGATTCGCTGCTATCCGGTTTATTTTCCGTTTTTTACGATTGGACGGTTTTAATGGTCCGTCAGGCATCGATTGGCAATATTGGTTATGATGACTAAAGTCGCGCAGAATACCATACTTTAATTATATTTAGATATTCATCATATTCGTCAGCCTATTTCGGTCCATTGTTGGACCGAGGCCTCTCCATTATCATCCAATATCAGATATTATCTTTGTTATCAACTTAGTTCCACTATCAGACGCGCTTCTCCTCTTAAGTTGGGAAGAGTTAGGGCCATAGTCTGACATTGGTCAAATTCGTTTGGCAGACTTCACAAATCTTAGAGCATATTATGGCGAACTCCAAGGTGTTAAGTTTTCCTTACGATGTTTTGGTTTACCGTTACTGCAAATGATATTTAATGTTAAGGACATGTTTTCTAAGGAGGTGCTATCCTGGATTTGAACCAGAACCCTCTGGAAGTAGGAGATCGAATACAAAACCAGTAGACTACCACTGTTAAAGGATTATAACTGCAAATAAACAATTTTTCGTGTGGGCAGCAATGTCCCGTCAGTTTGGACCAACAGCGGCGTCTATACATCCCTTACTCTTAGTTCCCGAGGGAAATTTAACGTTATCTTGAAGGCCGCAATGAATTTTAATCGGATGATACAGCGGCAGGATCTAGGAAATAAAGTAGACACTTAAATCGCTAAATTGTCTGCACATGCCGCGGGGTGGGTTCCAAGGAATTGTCTTCCTCGAGACAGAATGAATAATTGGTTGTAAAGTTTCGCGCCGTTTTGAACTAACACATATGGGCTCGTTAGTAGAGATAGCTATATCTTAAAGTGTGGTGTCTTAAAGTCTTCATAGTGTTGTCGTGTCTAGCCGTCGCCTGTACGTCAAAGTTTGATTTCGGATTTTAATAAAATGAATGTCTATTTTTCAGTATGCCAAAAAACATTTTAACTAGCATAAGTAATTTCCTTGGGGATAATAATCTGGTATTTGCTTTCGATATTTCAAACGCTAGTTGTTAGGATCTAGAAAGTGAGAAAATATTAAAATTAAACCTAACATCACACCTGTAATCCCCGAAGGTGTAGACAGAGGAGTGTTGTACGCTCCCACGTTTCACCAGTGATGTTTACGTCCGATGGAGTAGGTGGTGAGACTGAGAAAATCTTGTCTTCAAAATTGGTAATGATGGTAAAAACAACTATTGAAGGTGTTTCTCGCTACAATTATTAAAGAATATTCGTGACCTCGTTTGCTTAAAAGCTTGAACATTATCTGTTTTGTAATAAATAACTTTACGTAGATTACTGTCCTATTCTTTTCTAATGCTTGAGAAACATAAAATAATTTTTCTCTTTGGATTTTCTTCATTTAGTCTATTTTCATAGTCGTCGCTTAGATATAAACTAGTAGTCATCAGTCATTCCAACTGGCCATCGTTTCCATTTTGTTTTTAATGTTTTTGTGAAAAAGGATAAAGAAAATTTTAGTCGATATTGTTTGTCGGATTTTTATAATCATCTTGGTACATCCCCACACATGACCATGTGATCCCAAAGTAAGCATCAATAGAGCTTCTGTTATGGTAAGTCGATAGCTGATAAACCACATATGTACATATACGTATAACCTATGTATATCATATCATACTTATATAGATATTTTTATTTACCCTACTACTCGCGATTTACAATATATCGCTAATTACCGAACATTATTTAATGTAGCAGTTTGCCTTGGCGAGTTGGCTGAATTATGCTATTCATACAACCCGATAAATTTACAATTCAATCTTGGTACATTTTTTACCGCGCGAATACAGTGTCTGACTTATATTACTTTGAATAGAAATTAGATATATTTATAGTAGTTCGATATTTAAAAATTGAATATTACTTTTTGTAACGGTAAAGGAAAAAATCTGCACCTTAAAGTTGTAGTACAAGAAAATATAGGCCAGTTCAATTAGATCCTGAATCAATTTACAGATGAAATCAAAATTTTAATGTCGTCAAGGCGCCCGGACATAAAATTTCCCTCTTTACTGAGTTCCGGATATCAATAAAACAATTACCGGCTACTCCATCGCTGTGGAACGTAAGTCGCGATGGATTTAGACTGTGATTATTTTCGCTGGTCTATTTCTATGAACAGATGCTGACGCGACCTTGACATTGGCGCATGCGCGCGCGTCACCGTCACACACCGTCGCCCGCGCACCGCGCCCCTACATCGCTATTCAATACTACAGATATTTTTCGCTTCAATACTCATACCGTGTTACTGTACACAAGCGTTTTTTTTTTTTTCATTTAAATAAATTCGAATTTAGAACTTCAGAATGGAGATTGTTTATTGAAATAAAAACAAATTTAGAAGTTAAGAACGAGACTGTTTATTGAAATTAATACGAAATTAGTAGTTCCAAATGTAGATTGTTTAGTGAAATAATAACGAATTTAAAAGTTGCGTATTGATATTCTGTATTGAGGTAAAATGAATTTAGTTCTGATTGAGTCTATTATTTAAGGAAACTGGTTTTAATATACGTGATCGATATTTTTTATGTACTACTTTTGTACATATATATACATACCTACATGTATCTTTAAATATACAACGCAAAAACATGATCGTTGAGAATAGTTTAAATTAAATTTGTAAAAACGTACTCTTAGACATGAGAACTTAAATAATATTTATAGTGAAACATTAATTAATTGCGATTGAATTTTGATCACCACTTTTCTACTAGACATAATAAATACGTTCATAAATAAAATATATACGTTATAAACGAATGCTTCTCTGAAAGTTAGCATTGAATTAATATAGCATAAAATCTACCCTAACGGGCGTTCGAAATTTAAAATTCAAACCCGACGTTCTTTTCTGGCGTATGCAAAGTCGCCAGCAGTTAGGCACAAAAGAAATGAACTAGTTTCATCGCTGCAATACAAAGGACACTCCGTTTCAGTTAGGGAAGTGAAACAGCAATGCAATGCAAATATGTTTTGTGCACGTGTTGGACAATTACGTTAAATGTCGCTTTAATGTGGTACCAGACCCGGTACTTCTAGGAATATTTATGTGTGAACTGCTGTTTGGTGAAATGTATTTTAAAGCGAAAAGTTATTTCTTCTATGTTAACGCTATATTAGGAAATTTTATTGACTTTAATGACTTGAATGTTGAATTTTTCTTTTTGGATTTTGATCTATTTTAATAGAATATAACAAAGCTAAAGTGGAAAACACAGGTACTAATTAAGCACACTTTTGTAAATGAAAGGATGTATTACTAAATTTTATTTACCAGTCAGTTACTATTTTGACAAAGAAATGAAATGTGACATAATACGTAATAAAAGTAACATTTTAAAGTGATTTTTATACTGACGACGAGTTACTTACGATAATATATCAACATAATAAATAAAAAACATATCGTACACCCTGGCATAGAATACGCTTTTTTTATATATAGATTACAAAAAAACTAAAATATAACCGGGTTAGAACTAAGCAAAACAAGAAATTCTTCATTTTCAACTAGAAACAAATGTGCCATGAATTAGAAAAGAAATCTACATAAAAACTATAGTACGTATTTATGTATTATTAAATTAAACACAGCCTGCGGCCTCGAATATAGAAATCTATGTAAATCGGTCATTAAATACCTCCGAACGTGCCGTTTTTAATTGCATATGCCACGCGCGATGATTTTTGCGTTTTTGAATTCTATATATTCGGTATATATATCTATGTACGTTAATATTGACTGACTACCTCGTTGGTAGAGTGGTCGTGGATTCGATCCCAGGATAGGACAACTATTATTGGTTTACTCCAAGTTAAAAAATTTCGTAGACACGCAATAGAATCCCAAGCTATTCCATAGTAAGACGGTGAAACGTGCGAGTGTACTACACTTCTGCCTACCCCGTGAGATACATGCGTGGTGTCACGTACGCTAGTATAACTATTCATTATCAGGACGAGGCTAATATATTAACACTATGACTGCACGTGCATCCACGATTGCGTATGTTGGTTACTGGAGAGCACATAAGACACATGAACTAAACTCTCCAATGTAAGTCATAGAAGGTCACTGAAGCTGAAAAAGACCACCAAGGCATCACCATTATGGAATGTATACGCTTTGAGCGCGTTAAGGACTATCTGCTGAAATTTCTTATCTATAGAAATTTCTTAACTATTTTTTATTTACTTGATTTTTCCCGTGACAGCGTACTACACTCCTCTGCTTACCTCTTCGGGAATCGCATGCGTAATGCTACGTATTTTTTTTTCTTTATTAAAAATTTGCCTTTTTGTTCAGAAGGTGAATGTGTTTTACACGTATATTTATGCTTAAAATATATGTAAAAGTATGTATTTTACACAAGTTAATTCAGCAACATTGCATTCAGCAACCTTTGGACGTTTTTCTTTTGTTAAGTGTAGCCTGTCCATCATTTTCTCTTTTGTCATATGTTTATGAATAAATAATAATTAATATTGTTCATGTGGTCATCCTTGTCTATTGAACCCGAAGAATTTCGTTATAAAAAGAGAATAAAACTGAAAATATTCCTTTAGCCAAATGATTATTTGATTTCACTAACTTGATATACCCCGTAATATCTCGGAGTTTGGATTTGTGCCTTATTCATAGCAAAATGCTCACCCACCCCATCTTCTATAGGACATATTCTATAACCGGCGAAAAGTGTTATTACTACACGCTATGGCCTACCCATATAGCGGATACAGGCGTGACCTTATAACCCTTTAATCGAAAACGTAAATCGCGTACATATCTAATTACTTACAGTGTGTTTGTTACGTCCCAACCCAAAGTGGGGGGAGGTGGGGGTTATTCTGTATATAATAACGCAATTAGAGCGAGCGAGTTACACACGTGCGATATTTATCGCAGGCGATAACGATCGCGAGCGCGTTACGGCCGCGTTGGGTCACGGTAGCCTTGAATTATGGTGGCGGGCACACGTGAAAGTTTTTGTGTTCCTACCTACCCACAGTTTTCGCTTTATTGTTCTGTTCATTGATAAGGTATTTTTTTATATTTCAGCGAAAAAACTCAAAGGAAAATTGCCTTTTATATCCACCAATATTTTTGCATTTGTATATATTGCGTATTGTATGCATATATTATATTAATGGTTTGTATTTTAATCGACTGACCTGTTGGCTTCGCTGCAGCCGGTGACCCTGTCTGTTGAGTCAGGGGTCGCCGCTTTGAATCCCACTCAGGCCAAATATTTACATGACGAGTGTTTTTTTCTATATCTGGGTGTAAAATTACCTACATCAATATGTACTCAGACATAGTTTGGGATCAGATGGTCATGTAACTGGTATTTTGAGATATTATTAATGATCATCATTAAAGTTATTGAATTGTGTATATAGAGAAGCTCATACTCATCACTTTGTCTGCTTTGTTCATGATAGCAGCAATATATTTTTTGCGCAGAGTATAAGGCAAAAAAATATTGAATGCCATAATATACTTTTGCTAATGTTAAAATGATACTATCCTACAGAGAACCAAAGTCACTGACATCGCTTGAAGGATTAGCTCGCTGAAGTGGCAATGGGCTGGGCATATCTGCCGAAGAACCGACAACCGGTGGAGTAGGCGAGTTC
>DWJK01005829.1:0-10889 GCA_018248815.1 Croniades pieria auraria
AAGTGCATAATTAAAAATGTTTCTTACAAAATTTCAGGCTGAAGCGCGCGCCGAATTTGCTGAGCGCTCTGTCCAGAAACTTCAAAAGGAGGTCGACAGGCTTGAAGGTAAATTTTATTCTTACTCTCTACTATTGACCGATGAATGCTGTAGAAATAGTGATATAAAAACTATCCACAGTTCATTGAAAATGTGGGAAAATTAAATGAAGATAATATAGCATTCATTCGGGCTAATAAATTTGTTTGTACAGAAAATTCTGTAATGGTTGATCTATGGTCTGATATAATTCTGTTAGTCAGATATTATGTCATGATTCTTACGAAGTAAAATGGTGCAAAAACAAATATATGATGAGTAATTTATACAAGCGCAAAATTATTACATTAAACAATTTATTAATAAATATTTTTTGATAAAGGTTTCCGAGACATTCACAGTTTATACCGATATTCCACACGAGAAGTTGGCTAAGTGATTTTTCTTTTATAAATACCTCTAAAGTCAAGTTACGTTTGAACAATAACCCAAAGCTTTGAACATCACAATGCTCTTACGCACATACTGTATCAGCCATCGTTTGAGCTGTTCGTTTGAGTTTAAAAGCTATATAATAGATGTGGAGCTTATTTTATTGTCATTGCGCTATAATTCTAGCTTATTTTTCTTTTTTTTTTCTTTTAATGGTAAACACATTTCGTTTTTTTTAATTATTTTCAATGTAGACTTATCCTAAAGTTGCACACGCCACTTTGTTAAAATAAAAAAGAATATATATATTTTTTTGTCTTTGTCTATGGTTCCATTGGCATTTGCAATTTTAGCTCATTATAAATTCAATGTTTTAGCATGGATTTCAAATGTGTCCTACTAGATTGCTCGAAACCTCAATGTTATTTTATAAATGTGATGCATGGTTGTTTTTTTAGATAAATGTTGTTTTTTCCTCATGTTTGCCTGATCTCCCCGTGATATAAATATTCTCGAATATATCTGGCATAAATACATTGAACGTAGCGTGATGTCATCGACTAATCTAAGAGATTAATTCAAAATTGATGTATGCGTATGTCGGAGCATTCGAGAATGTTTACATCATTTCATGTGTTTTGTGTGCGACTGACCGTGGCCGCGTCCGATCTTGCAGACGATCTGGTGGCCGAGCGCGAAAAGAGCAAACTCCTGCAGGAGGAAATGGAGGCCACGCTCCACGACATCCAGAACATGTGAACGCCCCGCCCGCGTTACCCACCCGCCGCACTCGATATCGATAATCGATGCTTTGTTGGCTCTATATCACTATACACTTTTAAATCATTACCGCGACCACAACGTCAAGGCACTTTCGTGGCGGTGAAATATTTAAAATATTTTTTCTTTCTCTTATTTATTAACCGTTGATTCTTTTTTTACTTTGTTTCTTATGAATTTGCGATTGATGTACTTGTATTTTCTTTTTGCCTCATGGCAAGAGAGTGAGGCGGGCGGGTAAACAGATGTTGTTAGATTTAGAGTAATTGCCAACCGCTTTTTTTATATTTTGTAACGTCAAGATCGAGTGTTCGCTACGACACCACTGCCATGTGCAATTTTTTTTAATTTCATACACAAAGTACTAATATAATTTCCGTATGCTGTTGAGAAGTGTATTTCCTCATTCGTTGTAGTCATTATTTAACGAGCGTGTCTGTTTATGAGAGTCTATGTAAGATCATTGTTTACGGAGATGTATGCAGCTAAAAGTATCGCTAGGAAGCACTTCTAATTATAAGAATGTTGACATTCCATTGGTGGGGACCAAAACATTTCCGATTTTACTGCACCATCAATAATATACTATGCACATTGATTTGTATAAAGCGTCATTTCTTATAATTTAGTGTTTTTTTATCCGATTGGGACAATAACTGCATTTCTAATGGTGAACGAATAAAGTGCACGGTTTGCGATTTTTTTTATAATGGATTCTTTATATACTTAATTGTAGAAAAGAGATTAGATATTTTTTATTTAATGAGTGATGGTAACACGTAAAATATTGATATTTATAGGGATATGCTCGATATGAAGTATTTCTACTCTGTATTGTTTTCAAGTACGATGATTCTTTTCTTGTGTCATAATTTCCGTTTGTTGTTATTTATTTCAATTAATCGATGAATAAATGACGACCGTTTTGATATTGTCAAGTGGTTTCGATGCGCCCCGCGCGGCGGCAGTTGGCAATGGGGCCGCGCTATGTAATGGAAAAATGTATTCGATCGACCGAGGGATATCCGTCTTTTAAAAATGTTATCGATTAATGAATTGATAGATAAGTTCGTGAGAAATAAATTAATGATTTTAAGAGTATTCTAACACAAGTGTTTATAAATATATTATATTATTATTTTTAGTTGGTTGTATTTTTTTACTAATCCGTGTGTTCCCGTTCATTTTTACCTATCACCGTAACGTCATCGATTCCATCAGCTATAATCGGAATGAATCACGTATGTGTGTGATCTGCCACAGTTCATTGTACACTGATCATCGATACCATAAGCGATATTAAAATCTTCCAGTTCATTCATTTTCATCGAATGTTTTCATCGAAATCGGGAGTAGCGCGAAGTTTTGTATGGGAGCGACATGAAACCGTACCATTGGGAGGGGGCCATTTACGTTTCATTCTGTAAAATATCATCGTCGGGAGCACGGTGTAAAGAGGAGACCAGTGTTAACGCATGCATCCCGGCTGAAGAAACGTTTCGTATCCAAGATTCGAAGAACACCCAATCCCAGTAGCCAATAGCCACGCATGGAGGTGTTAACGCATGAACCCGAAAGCGAGCCACGTGATCACATAGGAAGACCGATCGATCAATTAGCGAATAAACGAAGCATGGAGGTGCTAACGCATGGACGTAATACGATGCGAGCCGATAGGGATTTAGTCACCTTCCAGTTAAATTAGCATGAGAGGAGACTCGGATCCTATCCCAGTGACTATAGCGCATGAAGAACCCAATACTTTCGTCAATCCTGCTGTCAATCGAAAACTCATAAGCGTCGACTGCTACAGATGACCTGATCAACGAGATTGAGAAGTACAACGATATTGGGGACGACATCGATGACTCGTTTGTGGAGCTCATTCCGGGCGTCGATCCTAATGCGAGACAGATTAGGGCAGCACAAGAGGCCGCTCGGAAGGAGCGAGAGAAGCAAGAAGCCGTTGCTGCTGCCGCCGCTGCCGCAGAGGCTGCTGCTAGAGCCAAGGCTGAAGAGGAAGCTAGAGCTAAAGCTGAAGCTAAAGCCGAAGCCGAAGCAGCGGCAGCTGCGGAGGCAGCTAAGCTGGCTCCGCCACCTGCTGAGGCAACTCCACCAGGGGAGGGTGCTCCCCCTGCTCCACCCGCTGAAGGAGCTGCTCCTCCTGTCGAAGGCGCACCAGTCGCTTCTCCCGCCGAAGGGGCTGCACCACCCGCAGAAGGGGCATCGCCCGCAGAAGGTGCCGCCCCGCCCGCTGAGGGAGCGCCAGCAGCTCCTCCTGCCGAAGGAGCCCCTCCAGCTACTCCAGCCGAAGGAGCTCCACCAGCACCACCAGCGGAAGGAGCACCAGCAGCTCCGCCGGCCGAAGGAGTACCTGCAGCCCCACCGGCTGAAGGAGCACCGGCCGCTCCACCGGCGGAAGGTGCACCGGCCGCTCCACCAGCCGCTCCACCAGCTGAAGGAGCACCAGCGGCCCCCTCTGCAGAAGGAGCACCGGCAGCTCCACCGGCCGCCCCGCCGGCCGAAGGTGCTCCTGCGGCCCCGCCCGCCGCTCCGCCGGCGGAAGGAGCCCCTCCCGCCGCGGCGCCGGCTGAGCCCGCGGCCGCCGCGCCGCCGGCCGACCCGGCGCCGGCCCCCGCGCCCGCCCCCGAAGCCGCCCCTGCCCCGGCAGAGGCTGCGGCGCCACCGTCTTAATAAATTCTACTCCTTTAAGTGAATCGTCTACAAATCTCTCGTTCGTAATTGATTACATCTACACCCGTATGACCAAAAGTAAATGCCGCGGAGAGTGATCACATAAAAGGTGATGTTTATTTTTATACTGTAAATAAATGATTTGAAACGTAGCTGATGGAATAGTAATTGGAGTCCCTTATTGAGTGCGAGTTTCCGAATCGATCGCTAGGTGAAATGCATGCGCGTGGTTCGTGCTAACCGACGAGTGGGATAAAGCGAGGTCTGACGGCGGCGGTGTCCGCAGACGACCTGATCACCGGCAAGGAGCTGTTCCACGAGATCGGCACGGAACTGGATGGCGCGTTCAAGGACATGGGGCTGCCGAGCGCGACCGCCGCCGCGCGCACGTGCGACCGCTGCACGTGCTGCCACTGAGCCGCGCCCGTTACCACGTCACTACGCTTTTTAACCTGCATTTAAGCCAGCAAAAGGAACTCTGTAATCTCTCCCGTTAGCTTCCTTCCATTAAATCGTTGCAAGACGCAGTTTACTACCGCTTCTCTAAATTGCATGTATCGGAGTGTCTCGTCAGATTGTACTGTGGCAAACGCGAAAGCTTTGTGAACAGCGCATGGCTTCGGAATAACGAAGAACGCGACATGTAAGCATAACTTTTAATACTTTCGTACGCCTTCTGCTATTCAACGCTGCTCTAATTTCGCTTTTAAACTTGACTTTGAAGAGTTTTTCTGTTACAGTCACTGAATTCCGTCACATGTATCTTGTGATCGATTCAGATATATTTCTTGTAATTAAAGTATTGTTATTCTAGTTAAAGTTCATATAATTTATGGGTTTATTCAGTACTAAGTAGATAGCGTTATTAAATTCAACGGCTTTAAAAATCGGAACAAAAATTTGACATGTAATCTTATGTTCAGACGAGCTTGTGGCCGAGAAGGAGAAGTACAAGGACATCGGTGACGACCTCGACACCGCGTTCGTGGAACTCATCCTTAAAGAATAAGCGTAGCAATGGAGGACCTTGGGCTAGGCTGGCCCAGGGCAGGCCATTCCGGCACTACATTACGCCCATGGCGCCGTCATCCGCCCGCGACACATACGATCTGCATTCTATGTTACTTTATATTTTATACTCGTTAAAGTATTACAATCCATACCATAGATTTATGGCGGTATTTATTTTCGATTAACATGTTATATTAAAGTATAATAAATAATTTATTATTCACTCTGTTTTATTTTTTACTGCCTCCAAAAGTAAGTGTACCGTCAGTCGCAAATTATTTTTATTTGGCTTGGCTTTTAAACTATTTATTGTAGAAATTTTGTACAGATTTTTTTTTAATTATCACGTAATTTATCAAAAATAGTTGTAGGTTTAATAGTTTTCTATCAAAGTTTTCTTGATGTTTTGTTGGTCATGTAATTGGTATTTTAATTGTTTCGTAACAACGCAACGTCACACGACGCTATTGAACTTGATTTACAATTATTCCAAATGTAATTGTAGTTTGAGATTGTAATTTATTTCTTTAAAATTGGTGCTATTATTGACAGTAGTGAATATCAGTATATACGCAAATTAAGAATTATAACAATGTTTGGGACCTCTTCCCTGGTGTGTACATAGAGCTATACGAAATTGTATTAAAAATAACTTTTTCAATGTTATTTTATTTTATGCATGTTTAAATTTGATTTTGATTATACATAATTATGTGTATGTTACGTGTAGCAAGTTTAGAGCCGTAGAAGCAATAAACTTAAAACATACAAATACGCCCAAAGCAAATTATATGTACCTATGATATGCAATAGTTACGTTTGATTGTTGTAATATCAAGAGTTATATCAAAATTCAGTTCACATAACCCAGAAGTATCTATTTTCGTCTTTTGATTGCTCGGGAGCGCCATTGTGTCTGCTAGTAAGCAATGGAATTAAAACGAATTCAAAATATACGGATGAGGTCTTTGTGATAGACGAAAATTTAATTAAAAACTCACCTACGATATAATCTCAGATGTTTTCTTTGGTTGTATTTGTTAGTTAAATCATCCGCTTATAAGTAGATTTTTTAAATTGCAGCAGCAAATTAAGCTTAGCTTCAGTATCATCAGCAAAGATTTTTATAACTATTTTCGTCAGTCTGCCATATATCTGTCCATGCATGCACCCTTTTAGATCAAATCTTGAATACCATTCGAAATAGCCAATCATTGATCTAATTTTTCAATTATAAATAGCAAACCCTGTAATCGTTAACTGACTAATGAAAAACATCAAACTAATTGTCAACGTGTTGTGGGTACGACATTTTTATTTGTTATCCATATCAATATGTTCTGATTATTAACTTAATGTATTTACGTATTTATTAACATACTAACTTGTTACTAACATTGGCAACAGACGAGGTGGTCGAAGAGCGCAGTAAATATAAGGCGATCGCGGAAGAAGTGGACCAAACGTTCGCGGACCTGTCGGGGTACTAAACTGACAGTTGCTGCGCGCCATTGTGAAATGGCGGGAAATGCAAGCAATGTAACGGGTGTGTTTTCATCTAAAACAAAGATTATTTTACCATGCATTTTGTCATATATTTTGTACGACTTTAAGTCGCTAAATAAAGAAAAGCTAACTGTGTGTCATTTAGTCATAGGAGAAGGTCATGTTTTAGATGATCACATCTGCTGGCTTGAGAACAAGGTTTTAATTTTTCTGCTTATTATTTGCACAGTGCACTCATGGAAAGAGTCATAAGCGATTTTCAGATTAGTAATTTATTTTCAATTTAATTTCTTTATAAATAAGGTTTGATTTATAAGATTCTGCAAATACCTTAAAAGGTACCTCACAGCTGCTAATCTATTAATTGAACGTTAATGATAAGTATCAATAGGCATTTACTCTCGGTAAGTGCTTGAAGACGACACGGTATGTACATAATTGAATGTATATATTCAAATATGAATATTTTTTAGAAAATCAATTAATGCAAAAAAGAAAAATATATTACAGAGACAAGTCAAAATTATAAAAATGATTACTATTCGAAGAGATAAATAAGCCATCGATTAAATTCAATGAACTTCTATGATATATACTTTTTTTTTCTGAAAGAAGATACAAATATAACGCTCTTAAAAAATTGAAAATAACTATAATAAAAATTGTTGTGGAAGAAAGAATAATTTGTCAACATCCCATGAAATAGCATTGCGTTTGTAATGGCACTATGAATATTAAAAAAATACTCCCCACATTTTTACTTACATGTTTTTAAATCCGGCACGTAAATTAGAATGCTGTTCAAATGGGATAAGTCTCGTCTCTTTCCATCTGCAAGAATGACTGTTTGATTTTCAATCTATCTTTATGTATGTATCGTGACCAATCTTCGTTTACGTATAAACTGAGTGAAAGTACAACTTCAACATTGGCTTAATATAAAGTGATGGGTAATATAACTAATCCGAAAACAAAAATACCACTTATTTAGATGAAGCTGAGAATATGCATTTTTTGGTAGTCAATGGTCGGTTAGAAAACTTTAATCGTTAACGGCTATGAGTATAAGATAATGCAGATATATTTATTTAATGTTATTTGTTAGAAATTTAAAATAAATGTGCTTGAATAAATGAAGGCAACACTGAATGAATTCAAATTTAGGTTTGTGGATGGATTATTGATGAAATTGGGCTTCTGTGATACAAGTTAATGACGTTTCTATTTAAAAATTTGCTAGTGTAGAAATTTCAATTTCACTAACCTAAAACTTCAGTATTCATGACACCTTTTAATTTTTGTTTCATATTTCATTAATTGAAACAGTTATATTAATTATTTTCTGAATACGATTGATTGAAATTTATTTCTTAGATTCGGGATATAAAGTCGGTTGTCAAAGGACGTAATATGAATTAAATTGATGTATTATTGTACTTACCATAGACAAACGTTTTTTGTATATTTAATGCTGACTCTATGTAATCTTGTTTCGTAGCCACTGATTGGAAAATTTTGTGAAGGTTCTCTATAGTATAACGGTTAATTAAAATTTTGAAGATCAAAACTTTTACTGACCATTTATTTAAAAACTGTATTATTACCTAATCAGTGTATTTGGCTTTAGCTTTGAAGGTTATATAAAGTCAGCATGAAATACGATAGCATGTAATTTATTCAATGTCTCGTTGAATTTAAAAATATGAAATAATGTTAAATTACTTATAAACATAATATAATTAAAGCAAAATAAAAATATCAATTTGCAATGAGAACACTGCCACATTGTCTTTAAGATACATGATCATTGATTTCGTCGGCTTTTTTTAAAATAAAAGCAATCAACTATTATAACACACATTTAAACAATATCTTATGAAAGAAATAACGATTATGTAGGTACTTATCTATCTTATGACTGTAGTCGATTTAACAATTTAAATTGTATTTGTTTTTAATTTAAATATCCGTTATGGATTTATGATATTAAATACAATTATTGGAACTAGCCAGCAATCTGGGGTAAAACGAAAAGTTAAATCAACGAATTTTATTTCAGTTTTGAAATTCTTAATTTTATTATTTAATGGTATCATGATATTTGCAGAGATTTCATTGCATTTAGGTTATTGCAGTTTTTATACATTTAATAAGCTTTTCAATAATCTTAATATAGTACTGTTTTATAATGTTCTAACGTCGGGAGGCCATTTTGAAGGCAAACGTAGCTTTTCTTATTTATGAAGTGTGTTACAGCTTTGGATAAACTTTCCACTAAAAATATACGTTTATATATAATGTGTTGTTTTATTGTATTTTATTATTCTTGACATATTGATTTGGCATTCAGTGGGTGTCACGTTCGATTCCTGACGAGACAAATATCTGAATGATTAAATTATTTGATTAGATGGATCTGGCACGTGTTTTTATAGCTACCATTCCAACCAGCTAAGTTCACACGATTCAGACCCAAATTGCTCCATACTAAATACACGAGACCATTTGACGATCTATTCCACTAAGTTTCATCAAACAATACCCTTCAAGCTCTCTAAATTTCTACCACCTTCAGAAGGCGGTGTTAACGGTTTACTAGACGTTCACACATGCAATTAAATTAAAACAAGGGTACTACCTATTTTATACACGAATCATTTTCTACAAATAAACAAGAATAGTGCTGGAATTAATGAAGGGACCCTTCGTCCCTAGTTAGTATTAACTGCGAAATACAGGTACAAAAAAAATGTGTACATACCTAACCTATATGTCGATAGATAATCTATGTGCCCAACAGTCCTTGACACTCAAAGCGTAATCAGTTTTGGATTTTCTTACGATGTCCAGAGTTGCGTGAATAATCTCTCTTATAAAATACTATATTAGAAACATCTTACTATTTAATGTTTCGTGGGTATTTATACCCATGATTAAAAATGTACCGGCTTAACTCACGTACGTTTTTCGGGATGACCCGATAAGTTTCGGACCTGTACGAGGTCTTTCCTCATGATCTCCCGCCGTCCCGAAAAACATACGTATGTACGTAGTTGGGCCGACCTGAAAACAGTACGTACGTGGTTAAGCCATCCCTAAAAACGTACGTGAGTTAAGCCGGTACATTTTTAATAATTGGAAACATCCTTGTATCTTTATACAAGGTTGTATTTACATACGTTTTTCTACTTTTCATTCAAATGGCTAACATAATTTCATATCCTTATATGGAATCTGTCGAAACCTGTTACTAAGATACAAGTATTTTGGAACTGAAAAATACGAGTATGATCAGATCAGTCAAATAAACAGCGTTTTGTTTACTCCATCGAAATTTAACTTAAAACAGGCTTATTCAAAGATGATTTTCTTTTAATTGTTATTTGTTGTTTTACCACGTTGTTGTGTGACCATGTGCTCAATCAACGATAGCTTTTCAATAAAAAAATTCATATTTCAATTGTCAAAATTACATGTCATTGTTACTGAATTATACACACGCAAGCGCTGCATTGCTAATATTTGGTCTTTGCATAGTTGGTCGATGAGAGATCTGAGTGTGTTCCAATGTTGGTCGATAGATGATCTTCGTTTTAAAATATATCACGGCTATATGTAGCTGTGGGTTGGTACCAACATGTCGTTATTATTATTAGAACTCACAAACAAATATACGTCGTTATCAATGCTGTATTGAAATGATAGGAATTCAGCTGTCTTGTCCAAATAGGTCAGTCACTGGCTGGTAATGAAATTAGAAGTCTCTGAAACCAGTGTGTATATAAAAAGTCATGAATAAAAAAAAACACGTCAGGTCTGAAGAAGTAGAGATGTTGGGACTGCGCTCTGCTCACACAACGACCTGGCGTGATGGTATAATAATAATAGACATTCAATTTAAACTATTTTATTGAAGCAACCATTGATAGATACTCGTATACCGTCACATGAGAAATTGGAACTATATACCAGTTCAGCGGATGTCAAAAGCCCCTGAACGGCCATTAACAGCTATAACAGCTGTTTGTACTATCATTTGTCGAAAATACTATGCTGTTTTTAGTTCATACATCGCGTGTAATAGTTTTAAAATTAAGTCTGTTACGTACCATACAAATACGCCTCTAAGTTAATTAGAATGTATTCAAATTTTTTAAAACTCTCCAGCGCCATCCACAGTATCTTAAATAATGTTTATTGTGTTATTAAATGATTTAAAATTTACTAACCTCAAAATAATTACATTATAGGGACAAACGGCGGGCTTAATGCCTAAAGCATTCTCCATCAAACAACCATTACAAGCTGTCTACCAGCGTTATGCATCTGCCAATTTCAATGGTGATCTGAATCGTTGAAATGAAAAATGTTAGTTTTAAGGGACAAATTATGAGCTTAACGTCTAAAGCATTCTCTCTAATCATCGT
>DWJK01005830.1:0-10888 GCA_018248815.1 Croniades pieria auraria
GAGACCGTAATATTTCTAATTATTATAGGTATGTCACAGAACAATTTTTCATTTAAAAAAAAACTGAATTTAAATGTCGCCACTAGAATACGTACTTTATTAGTACATTGGTATTAATTGTTAACAACATAAATTACCTCATATTCAAGACTAGTTCAGTGCCTGTATATGACTTTATAAATTATTCAATTCCGATATTTCTTTCAAAAGATATCATAAGCTTAAAATGTTTTAGAAAATTGAAATCGTTACACGACGTTTCCTAACATCATGAGCTTACTTCCGTCCACTGCTGGACATAAGCCCCTTCAATAGCACACCACTGAGCTCGATTTTCAGCTCTTCGTATTGCCAACCATTGCTAGTCACGGCATATCGTCACTCCACCTAGCTGGATGGCGATGTTTAACTGGTCGTATTGTGAACAACTGCTTAATAAGTACTTGAAAAAATGAGCCAGTTTATCGACACAAGTACTGAACATATGCGATGTTTTTAAATACCGGAAATTTTAAACTTTTAGAAGACATGTAATTCAGGATCCCTTCTTTCCCCACTTCAATTAACTCTATTCGGCTCTCTGTAGCAAGTATCAAAAATATTTAAAAAACCTCGATAACGGTAAGGGATCTGATCTGAATGGCATACCAGCGCTTCTTTTTACGAATTGCTGCAAATCCATAGCCTTTTAATAGTACATATTTTTTTAATTTATCTTGTAAGAAAGTTCTGGAAAAAATAATTTATTACCTCGGTTTTTAAAAGTGAAGACAAGCACAACATTAGTAATTATAGATACAATTAGGTACATGAAAACTTAATATAATAGCAAAACATTTCGAAAAAACTATATACGATAGCATGTATCCATTAGCAAGGCCCGATATTATCAACCAACATGGGTTTGTGAGTAAAAGGCCCACATACAGTTTGTGTGAACTTGTAGGTACTTGGTGATTTCTTGCCTTGGATAATATCATACCTTTGAGGGCGAGGTCAAGTCGTTGCAATTGAGGGGTCTCGTTCCTCTTTTTTACAGATTACTTCGGGCTCACCACAAGCTTCACGTCTTGCCCCTCTTCTATTCAACATGTTTATAAATGATATAACATCCACATTTGGCAAATCTCATATCTTATTATATGCTGATGATATGAAAATTTTGAAAGTAATTAAAACAGTATCAGATTTCACAGTACTACAGGATGACCTTGAAACCTTTTTTGTAACACTATATGCAATTTGACGTCAAAAGGTGTAACGTAATTTCATTTACTTGTGAATCCAAACGTTATAAAATATAAGTATCACTTCAACAATGTTCCTTTCACCTGTGTAGCCGAAGTTAAAGACAAAGGGAGTGTTACTGGATAGCAAACTATGTTTTAATACGCACTTAAAGCGCTTGATTTCTAAAGCATATCGGATGCTCTGCTTTGTTCTAAGAATCACAAAGGATTTTCAATCTAGTTCAACGCCCTCGCTCTTAGTCAACTCGTGTCTCAGATTACTACTCGAACATGGATCGATTATTTAGAAATCACGATTTAAAATACAGATAAATGAACTCTAGAGATTTGTAAATTATTTACAAAACAAAGCTTCTGTTACAAAATCATACCGTCAACCCCAACCCTAATGAGCAGGACAGAAAGGGACCAAATGTTTTTATATAAAATACTCAATAATTACATTGACTCTCGCTTTCTGCGAGCTAACATTCACATACGATGCGCTCGAATTAACACACGTTGCAAATCCTTGTTTTATCTAATAGGATATAAGCGCAACAACTTCTTGCATCGTTCTAGAAATTATTATAATGAACACACTTGTAATATAGATCTATTCAATAACACAATAAGAAAAGACAAGAGGAGCATTAGAGCAGGATGTAAGAGATGATGCAACATAACAACAATCTCCAAAATTTATTCGATGTCTTAATTAATGCTTAATCTATAATGCTTCGAATTATGTATGTATTGTTTTTCGGTGGAAACTTTGACTACCTCTGTATTAAATGTTTACATTATTATTGCTATGTTTACGAGTATTATCTTTGCCCAAAAATAAATAAATAAAGGATACAAGGAGGACGATAAGAACAGTCAATTTGTTGCGTTTATTAACAAAGAATATACAGATGGAGATAACACGACCGCTTCGACGGGCACTCGTCGGTCAGGCGCGCTCCGCTTGCAGCTCCAGCAGCAGCTTAGCGAGCGCGTGGCGCGCGCCCAGGTCCAGGTCGGCGAAGCCGCGCTCGCGCTCGCGCCGCAAGCAGGCGGGCGCGGCGGCGGCGGGCATGCAGGGAGGCCCGCGCGGCTGCAGCAGCGCGGCGGGGTCGGGCGCACGCAAGGCGCGCAGCGGCGCCGCGGCCAGCACGCGCGCCGCATCCGCGTCGGACGCGCCGCCGGCCGCGCGCCACGCCGCCAGCGCTGCACGGGACACGAGCTCGTCGGACATCGGCAGCGTAGCCTTTCCTCACTCATTTAAAGGATTCACTCGATATCGAGCTCGCCCGATATTGTGCCCCGCAACCCAGTAGATGCCCCGGTGTGACGATGAATTTGATTTAGAACTTTTAAAACTCAACTTGAACGTGTGGCTCATGAAAGTACAACGGATCCGGTAATCGAACGGTCAGGATCAGACGGCCCGGTGAAGCCGTCCGAGTACGTTATTACATATATAACGAAACATTACGCCCGTAATCCTCCAAAGGGTAAGCAGAGGAGTGTAGTACCTACAGTTCCATGTTTCATCAGTTATGTTTACGTCCCACGATGGAATAGGTGGTGAGCCTATTGTCATACATCGGGCACGAGTCTAGACCCTGAATCACTACTAGAAATTTCCGCTAGAAAAATCCTCTAGTACCCGCGACCTGGAGTTCGAACCCAGGACCTCTCGATCGGCAGTCGCACTTGCGACCACTCGACCGACGAGGTGCATTATAAATGTAGATAGAAAGATGTTACAATTCCAATGAAATATGCTGAGGCATACTGGATCGTTTTAAAAAATTTAACTACGACATCCATCCGGCAACTGCCCTACATTTACTGATTTTACCCTACATTTACATATTTTGATTTTTACTGAGGACCTTACTACTTCCACGGCGCAAACATAAGCTCGGCTACATTCGGAGAGCGAGGTACCAACCGGCGTCGTAGTCGGCGCGGTAGAAGGAGAGCACGTGGTGCGTGCGCGCATTGAAGCGACCAGTGCCTTGCGCCGGCCGCGAGCCGTCCGCCTCCACAAAGCGTGGGTGCGCGTACTGCGCGTAGCGCGCGAATGGCACCGGCAGGAACCACTGCTCGCCCGAGATCGTGTTCATGCGCACCTGCAAGCACGCGGCAGTGTACTGGAGAGTGGCGGCAGCGCGCGCGGACTATCGTCTCACTCGTAACGGAACTTACCCTATTAAGGAAGTCCTCGTTGAATTCGAGATCCGGCACGGCGAGGAGCACAAGCGAGTCACGAGGCAGTCGAGGCAGTCCCGCGGTCAGCGCCACCGCGGCGGCCGCGCGCGCCCATTCCGACTGAGAGGCGAGCGCGGGCAGAGCGGCGAGCGCGGCAGGCAGCGCGGGCGCAGCCGATGATGCGTTGGAGGCGTTCGCGGCGGGCGGCACGTCCAGCAGCTCGAGCCGCGCGCCGCGGTGACGGCCGGCCAGCGCACGCGCCTCCGCACGCAGCTCGGCCAGAGCCTTTGTCTGCGCCGCGTCCGTTTCGTTGCCCGCCGACACTATCACCTGTTTCATTTCGTTACCGTAGCCGACTTCGTTTTGCAGTTGATGATTTAAAGTGGATCTTTTATTTCAACTCGATCGCAGCGACATCGAGCGAACATTCTAAGCGAGCAGCCAGCCGGAAGTATGAGGCGGCGGAGTACGTACGAGTGTGAGTGCGGTGTTGGCGTCGTGCTGCAGGCACACGGCGTCGTAGCGGCGCAGGAAGGCGAGACCGGCAGAGGCGAGCGCCGCGGGTAGCGGCAGCAGTACGTGCGCGCGCGCCGACTCAGTAACGTAGCGCGCGGGCGCCAGACGCGCGGCGCCCAGCACGCGCGCCGCCTCCACGGCGCGCATGGAAAACGTCGCGCCGCTTTTCGCCGCCTCCTGCCGAGCATACGCATCAACTTCGGCCCGCTCGTCGAGGGCTCCCCGGAAATGTTAAGGTGGAGAATATGACTGAGAAACGGGAGCCGTTACGTGAGATCCGGAACGTAATAACTGGATGAGAGTCCATAAAAATATTAAATCTGCAGAGGACGAGATCCTCTGCAGATTAAACATTATCAGAGAGCCTCGTTTCGACTGTTCTATTTGGAATAAGATATGCATTTCCTCAATGGGAAGACAGAGAATTGTAGATATATGCTAGTAGTTTGACCAGTGACAATTTCGCTCCTAGGGAATTTGAGCCTATTGCCATAGACCGGGCACGAATCCAGAATCCGAGTAACAACTAGAAATTGAAAGTTAGGAGAAACACAGTAGTAGCCGACCAGGTAACCAAACCCGGAACCTCGACCAACAATGCTGTTTACATTTTTTATTATTTTAAATACTGACATCATATTTCAAGTCACATAGTCCTAACGGTCTCTTACCGCAGTCCATACTGAGGTTGACGACGGATTTTTTATGCATTCCTTCATATTGTCAAAATTATTTCTATTTAGAATCTAAAAATGCAAAGAGCATGCCGCAAATTTCATTAGAAAGCTATTTTGACTTGAACACTGTGAAACACAGCATAGAGTACGCTATGTAAGTGCAACAAACCTGATCTGGCGACGGCGTCAGGCGCAGTAGCAAGCGGTAGCGCAGCGCATAGGGCGGCTGCCAGCACCACGCGCCCTCCACCAGCTCGGCGCCGCCTGCTGCCGCCCAGCGCTCCTCCGCCCACGCGCGCGCCTCCTCCACGACCATCTGAGAAGTAATTGATTGTTATAACTAGTGTTCAACAAAGACGTCTCCCTGTGTGGGCCTCCCCCTCTCTCTCTCTCTGTTAGCAGCTTCCTTTTGCTATACAATTCTGCAACCGATCGACCTTAGTTATTGGTTTTATCAAAGCCAAACTCGAGAAGCACTGCCGCACTACTGCGACGAGTTTACTGTTCCTGGCTACTGGATCAGGTGATTTCCAAAGCGTTCATGATCTCCGGATATGGACCCGGAACAATTGAAACCAACCGGAATGCTGAAAGAAAACGGCGGATGATAGATTTGCATCGGAAAACCGATGAAAGTCTATCATCCTGTGTTTTAGGATGGCTGACAGTCTCCCCGTCGGTTCCACGTCGACCGATCTCCTTTTGCAATCACAGAAAATAATAGTCGTATTTCAAAATGTCGAGTCGCACTCACGTCAACGGCTAGCTTGGTGGCTCCGATGAGCGGCGCCACGGTGCGGTGGTCGTCCGGCATGAACGCGTGCGTAGCGTTGAAGGGCGTCCAGCGCAAGTGGTCGAAGCTGTCAATAATAGAGAGAGATCAGTACTGTGCATGACGCACACAACGCAGAGTGCGGAGCGGCGGCGCGCCTACCGGGAGGCGGGCGGCGGTGGCGCCAGGCCGGGTTCGTCGCGCGCGCCGGCTGGCCACGACGCGTTGCGCGCGCCGCGCGGATGGCGTCGCGCCGCCGCCGCACCACGCCGCCGCGCCTCCAGCGCAGCCTCGCGCGCTCGCTCCAGCTGCACCTGCGGCGTCGACCACTCTCCTGTGTTACGGTACTGGATCTATTCCTTTATTTACACGATTTTGTTTCTTTTTAATATTAAACACAGCTTACGAGTATGGTGTTGGGTGACGCGGGGACCCACGCATAATTTTTTTTAATTCGTTTTATATGTATCATCTCTCAATCGCGTATGTATATTTGTCTTTTATATGAAATTATCGTCATGATCATTTTTCCGCACAAGAGTTAAGGCCATGTTTTGACACATCACAGTGCATATTATTTGGTGAAAAACAAATGAGCATCAGGAACGGAGGGTGAGTAGTGAAGCGGCAGACTGACTCGTGAGACGTAGGCGTGCAGCTGGTAGAAGTGCGCGGGCTCGGTGAGCGCATGTACGGTGACGGCGTCGGCCAACGCGGGATGCAGCGCGCCGGGCGCCGCGTCGGGCAGGTGCGCGGCCACGTAGCGCTCGCCCTGCAGCGAGTTCTGGCACGCCACGTGCGCCGCATGCAGCACGCAGCGCCCGATGTTCTCGTGGTGGTGCGCTGAGTACGAGTTGCGCACGCACCAGTCCAGCTCGCCGTGCACGGCGCGCAACACCGAGTTCGACAGGAGGATGCCGCCCTCTGAATCAGTATAACACCTATGCATCACCTGATGCCGCGAGTACCATTCTGAACCGACCGTGGCCTCCATTTGCTGCTCCCATATCGTTACCCACTGCATCCCTTCACTTTAATCTTCCATATTTCTTCGAGCAGAACTAATATCTTTCAATACGACCCTTTATCCAGAATTTGATCATGACCGAGCATTTGCATCAGAGAACGATATTGAAATTTTTCATGATACATGTCCTAGTTTAAAAAAGAAATTGTTAATTTCTCCTGTTGAGGGAAATTGAAAATATTTTAATAAGAAACAAACATTAACACTCTAACCATTATATGAGGATGTTGTACACGTGTTTTACTACCATCTTCTTAATCTTCTATCATCAGCATATGGATAGTATGGACCAGCGTATAATTATCTACAAGATATTATTGTAAGCATTTGTGTGTATTGCTTTAGTTGTGTCTAATTATATAGTTTCTGAATCGTTAGTCTATTCAATAAGTGAATGGACAACACGCGCACCTAAGGAACAATAATGCGTGTCGTCGTCCGCCACGCTGCCCATATACACGTCCTGGCTGACGCTGAGCCTCGAAACCAGCTCGGTGAGGCGGCGCGCGTTGACGAAGGACGCATCCGATACCAGAAAGAAGAAGTCGTACTCCTGGAAACGTGAAGAGTATTCCATATTTAGAGGAGTTGACTAAGTGTGAGCCGTGCGTTTAGTAGTGTGGCGACGGCGCGAAGGTTCACCTCGAGGTAGTTGTCAGCGAGATACTTGAGCGCGTGGAAGGGCTTGAGCATCTCGCGAGTGTCGGTGAAGGCCACGACGTTGGGGCTGGCGGCGCGGCCGGCGGGCGGCACGGTGCGCGCCGCCACGAACAGCCGTAGCGCCGGCTGAAGACGCGCCGTGGCGTTGAGCGCCGCCGCGCGCCCAGCCAGCGCCGCCTCCGAGCTCAGCGCCCCTGCATTCAAAGGGTGTGCAGGTTCAAATTGTATATCCCCGACCTACTTTATCTTCTCGTTGAATATTACGTGCTATAATTTATCAACGAGCATTGTTCCGCGCCTTAAGTAATTGCGGCGAAGTGCAAGCGTGGCGAAATAGAGGAGAGTGGGTCACTTGGCCGTATACATTCTTTGCACCCAATACATACTCGGGATAAAATAACCATAATGGGTTGCGCTTTATTTCTTGACATAAAAGTTATCATTCATAATTTCGCAATATTTCCGTAAAAGCAAAACAGTCAAGAAATTATAAACATTTTTACTTTTTATTTAATTATTTTTAACTGAGAAGTAATTAAAAAATGTGTATTTTTGTTTCAAACAATATAAAATATGTGCATGTACCGACATATAAAAAAAATACAAATGTCAAGTACACAATGTATTAGTAATTAACTATCAAATCTATACTAATATTACAAAGAGGAAATATTTGATTGTTTGTTTGCATTGAATTTATCCCAAACTACTGGACCGCTTTGAAAAATTATTTTACCATCAGAATCCTACATTAGCCCTGATGAATATAGGCGATAGAATATATTCAAAAACGTTAGGGATCCGTATGAAAACTTCGATAATGCAATCCGTGTGAAAAAAATATCAAAAAAAAAATCCTTATATCGCGTACGCTGCGGAAATTATTGGCAATAGAGTGAAGTGACGCAGTACGTTTTTACAGAGGACATCAATATCTCTAAGAAAACTTCGCGATACCACGTGTCTAACTATAACAACGATGTCAAAAAAACTACATTTTCATATTAAAATATGGAATCGTAACGCCGATACAAAGTAGGCCACATTATTCGTACCTGGGTATTATCGAAAACAAAACAGTGAAACTTTTTAATAAGGCTCTTAATAAGAATTAAATAGGTATTTGTTCAAAATGCTGCCCAAAGCAAATATTCAACGCGACGAAGTCGTGGGCAAACAACTCTTATTCGATTGATTGGGTTTAGTAATATTTTACTTTAGATTATGTTCCATATATGTATACACTCTTTTGAAGTCCTATCAATGGGTGATATATTTTACACGGAAGACATATTAGTTATCCTTTTTGGGAGAATGATTATATGTACCGCCTTAACTCGTGATTTTTTGCAGAACTGCTGGATACATTTCGAACCTATACAAGGTGCTCCTTCACAAGCTACCTAATGTAGGTCACGGAGATATGTAATCTTTCCGGCGATATGGCTAGTTTTTCTAGAAATTCTTTACGCATACTTTAAAAATATTTTTCTGTTACTGTAAATATTGAATACGTTATCAATTATTTAGCACTATATCAGATAGCCGTCTACATTTTCGATAACGATCTTAATTGATTTTAATGATAAAACTAAATAACACTAATGTAACTGACAACAGAGCTTCGAGGACCGACTGATAATTACTGAGCATAGGTTGTTAAAAGATTATTTATATTTTAAAGCGCTCCGGCCATCGTCTACGACCGGTGTCCCCGAAGAAAAGGAACCAACGTTCGTGGTGTTGGCGCGTTATGTTTTCATAATCTCGTATAGTAATTTTTATTCATCATAAAATTTTCTGGGGATAACCTGTAAGCAACATTCTTTCATAGAGCATAAAAATTGGTTCAAAAGTTTAGAAGTAGAATATTCCCCCTTTTAAATTTCTTTGGTCATTTTTCCCTTTTTTCCCCACTGCATTTACTCTGAAGTTTGGCTCTAACTACCGATTGCATATTCCATCATATGCGTGACCTATCGACACTGCCCTGTTGAAACAATTTTTTCACTGCTTCACCGCAGTAGATCATTGTTTTATTGAAAAAAATAAACGTAAAAAGAAACGTAATATCACTTCTGTAATCCCCGAAGGGATAGGCAGAGCAGTGTATAAAAAAATTCTTGTCATTTTCCCTATTGTTCTTAAATAGACAAAATGACAAGCATTTTTTTGAACGAAAACTAAGTCTTTTGCCTTTTATTAATTATATTGTACGTTATTCAACTGATAAACCCTCGTACAGGCAATCATCGCAACTACAAGAGCATTAGGATTAGAACATTTCAGTTGCACTTTGCACCTCACCAGAGTTTTCGGGCTTTCTGAGGCGACAGTACGGCAACATGCAACAGACCAGAGACCCTCGAATATGTGATTAAGAAAAGCAATAACTAAATGAATTGTATTTTTAGGGAACGGCTGATGATCTTTTCGTGCTGCTGTTATCATCAGTATTCTATATTGGAGTAGTATGTAGACATTAATAAAAATCCCGCCACCAGCTGGAGCCTGCCGCTCCAAAGTGGGGCTGCAGGTGCGTTACCGGCGAGCAGACCGGCGCGCATGCCCAGCTCCGTCGTGTAGTAGCGCGGGCGCTGCACGCTGCGGCCGGCGGCAGGCCCGGCCGCGCCCAGCGGCCGCTTTTCCCTCACGGGCTCGTACTCATCTGTGACTGCACTGCTCGACACGCCACCTGCTGTGTTTGTTGTTTTATTACATCGATAACATTAAAATAAATATGAGTGGCTCATTACTCTCAAATGCACACTATGGTTAGCCATTACAGGCAACACATAGCAGTACAGCAGACAGCCAGAACAACAATTAAAGGTGATAGCTTCATAATGACAAACAATCATAGCCTGCTCAAGTTTACATATTAATCTTAATACTATCATATGTGTCCGAGGGTAACTGATTTCTTTATATAGAAATACATTAAATTATATTGTACGCTCTATAAATATAGTACAGGTTATATTCCACAGAAGAGGCTTTGACAAACAGCTGATTGTGTTATAACAAAGCCTACCTAAGTGTGGCGAAATATCCTTCTGCTGAAAGAGAGCAGCATAGGTGGTGTAAACCTGTATGCCCCAAGTGGGAGTTATGGACAAAAAACCCCTCTAGCTAAGTCTATGTCCACCAATGGATTAAGACAGAGTGATGATAATGAAATAAAGTATAGTTTTTTTAATCTGGTGTATTTTAGATGTCCTTACACCCACTTGTAAGTCCAGGTATTGTATTGCACAGTTCGGCTTATCCAGTAGCTTAAAAGTCAACCAATTGCAATCAGTGACTAAGATAGATTTTAGATATTTCGAAATAATTCATTTTATTTCGTCATCTACATAAGCATTTGTGCTTTTTATTAGTATGCACAAAGTTCACATTACTGCATGACGTTTCCCCAACAGTTCTACTAGAACACACTAACAGGATAAAAAATAATGGAATAAGTAATATCTAGCACAGTTGTTAAATGCCCATTTTCTTAACTCCTGCTGGACATAAATACAATAAAATATGAAGCTATTTCTGTTTTAATGTTAGTTAAAATCCTGTGCTTCCAACAATGAGTAGCGATGACCTTTAATATACAAACAATTTTTCTTAAGACTGTACTAACCATTTCAGGCAGTGATAGCCTAGTGGTTTGAAATTCGACCTCTCACTCTGGGAGACCAGCTTCAAATCCTAGCGCACACCTCTTAAAAATGTGTGTTTTAAGTTTAAATATCACTTGCTATTGTATTTGTGCCCGGTGCATGGCAATAGGCTCACCACCTATTCCATAGTG
>DWJK01005831.1:0-10888 GCA_018248815.1 Croniades pieria auraria
GGCCGTCCTACGCCTCGTCTACCGGTCCGTGGTCTCCATTCGAGAACCTTTCGGCCCCAGCGGCCATCTGTTCTTCTGGCTATGTATAGGTATAGGTATAGGTATTTATATCCCTGTATAGGTACATCGAATTCAATTAAGGATAAATATGGGATTGATATGCAACGCAATTCATGTTTTAGACATTCCAATTATCTTCGGGTTTCCAGTCATGACATCCACTTTGCCACTTATTAAAATCCGCTTGCACGTTGGTCCAATTATTTAACCATTCATTTGTGTAGTCCCAACATAATTGGTTTATTCCCTCAATTTTTAATAATTACTGTGATTAATAACTTAAAATGCACCGAGATTGGCAGCAGCGGGGCGGTGCGTGAACCCGCGCTATGATCCCAAACTCGATTGCCCACCGTAGAAGTTATGGACAAAAATCAATTAGGGTACACCTCCATTTGACAGTGTACTGAGAGCGGCTGATGATGTGTATCACAGCGTATTGGCGTTTGTATGAACACAGGATATTTACATTACCGAACCTACCTATGAAGGTAATGGTTCTATAAATTAAACAAAACAATAAAATAGGAACTCTTTTATTTACATAAATTAATATTTACATCGTTCAGAGCTCAATAGTTTCTAACTAAAAGGAAATGGCAACTTGAGCAAAATCGATCCTAATTTATATTATGCATGTATGTAGTTATGACTAACAACTAATTATTATGACCTTACTTCATTAAACTAATGTGAAAAAAGAAAAGAATTAAAAAATCGAAGCGGAAACTAATTTTGTAGAACATATTTCATGATACAGTTAGTTCATTTCTGGCTAGAATATTTAAGCGTCTTACAGAACAGATAAGTAAATATCAAATGCGTGTCATTCGCAGATAAAATCATTAAAAAGTCGGACAATAATTTCTACTGTTTAGCAAAATCATAATTAGGTGTAAATAAAAAAGGAGTAAAAAGATTAATGAACTTATAACAACATTACTTAAAATCTAGTATTTTAATGTGTTTTAAATGTGCCTAGCATGTGCCCAGTTCGTGTAGGTACTATGGAAGGTTCTTTAATATGTTTTTGGTGATCTTTTCAGTGTTTATTCTGAATTTCGGTGTATTACAACTGTAACTACGTTTACCTAAGACTTAATTAACTTTATGGTCAATCTGCCTTTGTCTGTACCGTTTAAAATATTTAATTTTTTTTCCAAAATGTTAAATTCTCAAAACTCTCGAATAATTAGTCTCGGGCTATACTGACGCGATTGTGTTGACTAAAACCGATGAAGACTGACAGACTGACTTCTGGAAATACTTCACACCTCTGTGTAAATTATCTCTATGATCAGTTTTGCTTCTTGTGAATTTCTTTGTCACTTTAAATTGAGAAAGCTTCCATTTTCAGTATTAGGCTCGAGCACGAAAATCTAATATTTTTAGAAACCTAGAAACATGACTATTATCAAAAGAAATCATACTAAAATACACCATCATTTTCTTTTGTTTTCTATTGAGTTTATTGGCATTGTGGGTTTCACTGGGTGATAAGATAATAGATCTCAGAGAAATTTGAGAATGGGGGAAGACCGGAACGATTTTATTCATATCGAGTGAAATCGGTCTTTTAATCTAAGACAAAGTATAAATAGGGCAGATATATTCCTTTAATATACGGAAAAGCAAAATAGTTTGAAATAAACAGCAAAAACTGAAGATAGTAATACTGTCTTATTGAGAACGAGTTTTATCAAGACGAATGAATCGAAGAAAAATAAACCGTAAACAAAGGAATTCGAGCAAATCTTTGGATTGACGAATACATCTAAAAAAAAATTTGTTTGTACGTTTTTATACCTTACCGTGTACAATAGGCCGTGTCGCAATCAAATCACTTAAATCATGAGCACAATTACATTAAAATAAAAAATAAAATAAAAATTGTGACAACAATACCATTATATCACATCAGCCCTGCATTAGTAATCATTATCATCGACGTTATCTCCTTCGATGCTAATTTGATCGATTAACTCATAATACTTCGAATGGAAATCTACCAACCGCTATAGATTCAGATCGACGTCCGATTCGCTATCACTCGAGTACCTATTTAGCGCTTTATGTATCTCGTCTTCAATCTCCATAGCGTCTTGGTGTTTCTCGTCAACGGCTAATTTATTGTACGATCCCTTGATGTTTGAGTCGTAATGACTGCCGCAGCAACTGTATCCGAATCTTTTGAATAGGACAACGAAAATGAGGTACAACGAGAGAAAACTAAAAATGAACAGTACAACAATCAGAATGACGTTGAGCTTGTAGCGCCATTTAGCGTCGCTTATTTTTGGGAGGAGTGTGTTGGGATAGCAGTAGAACTTTGGTTCGACGTCAGAAGAGTTGAAGAGCTGAGCGTCGTCTAGACACGATAAACATTGATTATTGTGTGGGCCCGAACACGTGGCGCAGGTATAGTGACATGGAAGGCAAATAAGGGGAACTTTGGGACTTATGTAAGCCTCAGGTTCCATATCCAAGGCTTCGACAGCAGTGGGATTCGCAGCGTTTGCACCGTGTCGTTTCATCACAGCCGCTATTTCGGGAAAGTAAGTAAGGTTACGTCTTCTGGAGTTCCTCTCCGTTAGTATTTCGCTGGCGTAAGTACCTCCCGGGCAACGCTCGTAACAGCGGCCGTCGTACAAGTGGCGACCCTTCACGCATTCTAGTGGGAAGAGAACAGAAATATTTAAATACATATGTAAAAGTGAAAGGCACAATCCGACACCACCCAGCACCGTATCCAGCCTCCATGCAGATTGCGTTCTCTTGCCAGCAGATTGTATGATGCAGAAGATTCGCTTCGGTACGAGTCACGAAGTCATTCGGAGACAATAGATTATGAAACAGGTTTAAGGATAGGGATGGCTTTAGTAGAACCTCGTCGCTGATCTCATATAATTTTGGTCGTATTCTTGGATGTAGCAGAGGATAAATTTTGTTTTAACAAACAGACGCTTTTGTAAAACGAGTGCATGCACAAGGAAAGACGTGCACAAAATTAAATGAAATCAGGAATAAACCCAACAAAACATCTGTGATATGATAGAAAAATGGCTTGATAGTAGTAGAGATTAAAACTATTCATTAGAAAGACGTGGAACATTTAAAGAAAGCGTGAGTAGTGAAGCGAAGGTTAATGTACTGAGAAACCATGTCTGAAGCAAAGCGAAGCATGCAAAACAAGACGATATATAAGCAATCAGTTTACACAACAATTTTACAATTTACGTCAGTTTGATTTCAATATAATACAATTATCATATAAATTTAATGTGTTTCTGAATAACTTTATCACGATTAAGATCAGAGACAAGACTCGGCGTTCGCGTACATAAATAAAAATCTACTTTAATTTTGTAATAAAAGTCTTTTTTATTATTACATACCATTCACAATAGTTTCATTATATACAAATTATTATTCAACATTTACATTAATAAATACAATTCATTGGATCGCTACTTAACGCCGATTGTTGAACATTACAATAACTACAGCAACACCTTTATAAAAATGAGCATTTGAACGATTCCTTAGACTGAGTTTTTACTTAACGTTCCGATCAGATGTTAACTGGGCAACATTTGCGCGGGAAACGATTAGCTGACATTTACGTTTCTCATCACCAAATGTTAGTTTTTGACTTCAGTCTAGTCTGAGATTATGTAAAAACGAGTTCAACATCGTAACACGGTCACAATTGTTCAGATGTGCGCTGCTCACTGCGGCCTATCATATGGAGACTATAATGAGCTAAAGTTCAGACAATATTCAACACCAAATTGTCTATGACTACATTAATAAAACATGTTTTAACTACCAGTCGATGAAAAACCGTGATTGTTCAGTCGTTTTAAAATTTACACGTTTTTGTGAGCAATTTGTACAAGTCTCCAAATCTTTTTTTACCGATATATATACATATATATATACATATACATGTACATATATACGTGAACATATATATGTACATATATATGTATACCTACTTAATATATACATTCATATTTCATATACTATGTTATAATGGATTAGTAATCACTTCTATGGTCACAACCACAATATGCCATTATGTTTTATTTATAAATTATTATGCATTTATTCACATGATGCTACTGTATTGTTTATAATCTATGGCGGTATCTATGTGACAGGTGAGACGGTTACAGTTGTATGTAAAAAGTCATACTACGTAAGCAAGCACAAAGAGTGTTGAACGTAGCAGAGGTACATTACGTCTGGGGGACATATATTGGGAACTCGGTGCTCTGCTTACTCTGTAAGAGACGTGGCGTGGTGATGGAAAAATAATAATAATTTTCATGTTTTCTTTAACTTTGTGTATTCGTATTTAATAGCTAGTCGGTATTGATCTAAGAATAACGTGGATTTATATAAATATTAATATATCTTAAATGTTACTTAGCTGCACACATTTCTTGTTTCAGACTCGCGTTATGGCTGCTTGCAGTTTCAATTTAAAATGCTATAATAGTTCTTTGAAAAAAGAACAGGATCAAAATATTACGTTGTTTGTAAAATAGCTGCTAACGGTATTTTTTGAATATAGAACATTGCAGATGTAGCAGTCAACTAATGCATCCTGGACAATTATTTGAAAAACGTAGAAAAATTTGTTTACTTTTAAAACACAAAAATACACGTGTTCATATAAAGAACACTGTAAAATATATGGAAACTGTGTACCATTGTTGTGGTACCATTAACTATGCGCACGGTAGAGGAACGGCCAAGTTCTAAAGGGTTTCTGCTATTATACATGTCATATAAACGCTGTCACATAGATAGTACCGCATGAATACATATAGTGGGAAGGAGTAACTTCTGTATCCATCCAGCTTATTGTAACAGATATGTATTTCTGTATTGAATACATTAATTATAAACGAAAACGTTATGGCGTATTTTCGAATCACACTATAAATTTATGGTATGATTTTTACAATGGTGAAATAAAAGAGCACGTTTTAAAAATAGCCGCCATCTTGTCTTTAGTGAAAATACCGCCAAAACGTTTTACTTACTAACAAACTTTTATTTACGCTAAATAATGTTACTATCTAAGTATATAATTATAAATAAATAATATATTATTAGGAAACCACACGAAGGTTATGATAAATGCGCTAACATTTGGCATCGTGTTGAGGACTATCTTACACAGTTAGAGAAAAAGAATTGTGCCTATGAACAACATAACATATTAAAAATTTGTCTATCGGTACCTTGTGGATTGAACGTGTATATGAAACTTAATATGTCGGTTAAGAATCAACAAATAAAAATAGATTAATCAACAATATGTCGTAACAAGACAGACGTGGATGTTTTATGCAATACAATTTAAATAAATGAATTTTTAAGTGGATGTAATAAAAATAAAATAGAAATAAAACCATGAATATATGTACTTGTAAAGCGTCATTCACACACAAAGAATGTCCGTTGTGACGTCACACGTTCCCGAAAGTGTTCAGCCGAGTTTTCAATTTGCTGAGTGTAATTTATTATGAGAGTACTCCGCGCAGTCATCATGGTTTGTTTTGTTGCGCCCTTTTCATCCCCTGTCTACATCGGATAGAGCAGAAAGTGATAATAGTTGGCAAATGTAAAACATCCTCACCCTATAAAAAATGTTCGAAGTTTGTTTATAGTATTGTTAGTTTTTTAAACGGGGATATTTGAACCCAAAATATTCTATAGTTTAATGTCGATCATGTGAAAAAAGCAAGTGATATAAATATGTATGGTACATCGTATTGCTATCAACAAATACGGTGAACGGTTCATTATCATCACCAGCCTATCTCAGTCCACTGCTGGACATAGGCCTCCCCCGATGAGCGCCATCGCGCCCTGTCCTCGGCTTGTCGCATCCAGCATCTACCTGTAGCCTTTCGCAGATCGTCATCCCACCGGGCCGGAGGGCGTTAGTGCTGAACGGTTAATTGAGTAAAAATAAAAATTCATTTTGCGTAATGACAACACATTGCATAAAACATCCACGCCGTTAAATATAAGCTTTAAGTACTGTAGGACTATCTACTTAGAAGTAGGATTCATTAAAAATTTCTATGACAAAGCTCTCGCACATTACTAAAATGTCCACTCTCATACATTTATTTCTTATTCTTCTCACGATGCAATTACCGATCAAAATGGACGTCATCGACTTCGAATAGATAAATTATTATTCATTAATGTAATTGCACTTGATGTTTATTAGCTCATAATTTTTCCAATTCTATAGGTGACATTACAAAATACCTACTTAATACTGGACATTATATATTTTAATATAATCATATACATACATGAATATTCATACAAATATGTCGCGATATACAAGACATAGCTTTATTTTATATAAGCGGGATTTAAACATCTCCCTGACATACGATAGCAACTAAAAAAACAGAAATTAAATTTTTACGTATATTTTGTTCGTTTATACGTATCTTGGTTATTCTGCGATTTCTCAACGTATACAGCATTAAGTACATCGCTTGAAGTGGTTACGCATTTAAATGTTAAAAGCTTCAAACAACTGCGTAATTGTTCGTTAATTACATTTTAGATTTCGATTAAACATTTCATGAACACATTGTAGTTATTTTGGCATTAAAATATAACAGATTTTAAGTACGAAATTGATGTGACGCTTCTAATTTAATGTTATAAAATAACACGGTGGAAACATATTTAAGTAAAATTTAACTAAACAACTGTTTTCTATAAAAACGAGAAAAACAACAGCGGCCATTGAAAACAATTAAAAAAAAAACAGGTTTCGATATCGATTGTACTTATGTCTAGATGTACTGCGCACAGATAAAGTAAATATTAGTTTTTTAAAAGCGCAGAAACTAATATTTTGATCAGCACAACTTATTGGTGAAACGAAACGAACTAAATAGCACCGAAGGAAGTAAACGACAAAGGATTTTGACATCGCGTCTAGAAAACCTTTTCCACCCATTTTTGCTTTATCTGTGCGTTAGTAACTGCTGCATAATCTATACGAATTAATGAATGAGGAGAGCACAATATTCTATGACGTAGCAAGGTTAAATAACATCCATTTTACTACGGTTATGATTCTGTCGGAAATTTTCACATGCTACAAGAAATTTAAATTAAAAGCGATACAAATATTAAGAACTTTGGTTAGAATGTAATTAAAATAATATATTCTAAGGTAAAATCTCGATTATGTTATGGTTTTTCTCTTAGACGGGTCACATAACTTGGATGGACTCTACCTTTGGACTGCAATAGGATACAAATTTTACCAGATGTCAGTCACGGATATACTGATAACTTTGATAACACGATGTTCCTTTCCCTGTATATATATACATATAACAATAACAGCTTTGATTTGAAGTAGCTGAAATGACCTCAAAAATTACTGAACGTGCTCTCCCCATGAAGTTCCGGTTACAATTGAACTAAAATCACAAAATTCAATACTAGAGCTCGCGGAGACGAGGTGTGAGTGGCAAGCAGGGCGCGCGCGGCGGCCTGTCGCCGTGCCGGCACCGCGCGCGGCCGGTTAGTGCACAGTTACCTTTAGTATGCTGCAAGACAGCTGTAAACAAGATCAGCAACAGACACAAACCTAAGCAGTGGTGCGATTGGGTCGCGGTCGCGCAGCCGCTGCTCGCGAACTGGGCGCCCTCCGCGCTGGACGCCGCGCCCTCTTCGCGGATCTGGACACGAAATTACATATATTTTATTTATTTATCTCATATTTACTGTAGAAGACGTCATATGTTCCGTTTCTCAATATATTAATATATTAACAAATTTTTTTTTAAATAGGTATAGTACATATAGACGCTTGTTTAACTAAGAAAAAAAATCCTAAATCAATTATGCCTTTATTTGCGGATCGTACACGGCAATGAAATGCTTTGACAAAATATCTATTTTATTTGGTATAATAAATATCAGTTTTTTTGCATTGGATTACAAAAATCAATTCACGAAAAATATATCATCACGCCAGCTCCCTTACGGGTAGGCTGTAAGCACAATAAATGTTAGGTTTTATAGGTAAAAATTAAAATTATCATTACCAAATCATTTTAGTATTGTGAGAAAAATCTAACCAGTTCTACAACATACAACGTCAGTCCACGGTAATTAGATATTATCTACTTGGGTAAGTAAAGGATACACTGGAACCATCAGTTGAGTTTGATATAAATCTAATTAGTTACATTATAACAGACTCCTATTTGCGTACCCGAGGGTCCGTGACATATCTTCTAAGTTCAATGACAGCCATCGAAATATCTATTAAGTGAGAGAAGGAAAATTGTCAGAAAATATTGAAACGGAGTTAAAGGTACTTGTCATGTGAAGAATGATTATCATCATTAACTTTACATAAACAGTTCATACCTATACATGTACATATATGATTATTTATCTCCTACGTCCACACATGTTGTTTCGGGACAGCCGTTTTATTGACTCTGGTTGTTCAACTGTTGGAACACGGGTCTGTTCTAAGAATGAGAGGGTTAAGGCCATAGTCCACTACACTGGCAAAGTGCTGGTTGCTAGAATTCATATATATTATACAACTGTTATTAATACTAAAGAAATAGGACATTTATTTAGAGTGTACATTAACACATTCATCACGCCTGTCATCCCGGAATGGGTAGACAGAAGAGTGTAGTACAATTACGCGCTTCACCAGTTACAGTTACGTCCAATTATGAAATCAGGCATGGACCTATTGCCATGCACCGGGCACAGATTCAGACTCTCAGAGAATTTTCTACTAAAAAAATTTAAGTTAGAAAAATCCAGCAGAGCCCGATCCGAAAAATGAACCCAGGACCTCCCCATTAGCAATCACGGTTAAAACCACTTGAACGACGAGACATATTCTGTTTAACTAGCAAAAAAATTTTATGAATAACTTTATGAAAGTTTTAACCGAAATTTCATATACAAACTTACAATTCAACTGTCGTAAAAATATCTTTTTCCGACAAATAAAACCGGTCTTATGTTCTAATTTAAGAACTTAAACTGCCTTAAAGCCTTGCTAATATTTAAGCCATGCTTTTATTAAGGGGACGGCGCGTACGCAGTCCCCTACTAACAAAAATTACGCGTCCGAGTTACCCACATTAGAGGTAATCGCAAGGGTCAATCCAGCCGGAGTGCAATGGCAAGGTCTCGCCCTGGGGGAACCGCCTTGGTGATCACGGTGTCCCCTACGCCAGGTAAGTATGAGTTGCACACCTTTATACTGACTACTTATGTATTGGATAAAAAATCTTAATAGCGTGATTCAGAGTCAGCGAGTACAGTGACATCTAGTGGTGATATGTAAAACTATTTTCAGAACAATACTCTATATAAGTGCGTATACACAACGCCATCTATCTATGTAATGGTTCATTATTTAATTAATTATGCGTTGTATTTTATCACGTTACATTGTATTGCAATAAAACGTTAATTTGATTTTGTCTTTTCTTATTATCAAATAATAATGCCTTATATTAAGATTTTTGTGATATGAGATATGAATCCTAATATTTCGCCATGCTCATTGCCAACGTCCATACCACGTTGAATACACTGGTTCTCGTCCGATCACCGAAGTTAAGCAACGTCGGGCGCAGTCAGTACTTGGATGGGTGACCGCCTGGGAACACTGCGTGATGTTGGCTTTTTGACATTTTTTATACCTTTCATGTTTAATGTCATTATGCTTAATTTTAAAGACTTATGAGATATTTCTTAAAAAGTGTGTCTTCAAACATATTTCAAGATTCTGACAAATTTGAAAACAGATCTTTTAAATGTAACGGTACAAAATATTGGTTCCAAATCCTAGTTGTTTAGTATTTAATCATATTTTTTGATTTTTTTACATTACAAAATTATCAATCAATGAATTTTCATTATTTTGTGCCACAATACTACATTTAGATATGTCTGGTTTAGGTTATTGTGTTAAACAAAACTTAAACGCATTGTCTCACATCATAAAAACGGAACGTAAAAATGCAAATGAAAAATCCAAGCTTTTTCAGTGAAGAGAGCAAACGAAACAGCTCAGACAAAGGTCGCGTGGCGAATATCAAAATCTGCTAATTAGATCCATAATATCCTCTCTCTCTCTTGAGCATTATTACTCCCATCTGATTGTGGGGTCTGCTTTTCGTATCCTTTCTCTCCACCTCGCACGATTGGACACGTGGTTCAGGACAATGTTGCACTCAGTTATGTCCTCCACTATGGTATCTGTCCATCTCGTCCCCGGTCTGCCTCTTCTGAACGTAGCAATGTTCAGATCGACAGCGACTTAATTAAATCCATACTATTGTATACATTATCAGCAGTGTCTAATGGAACAAGTTGAATAGAATTCGGCCCGTAATAAATCTTACACAGCGGATGTAACCGCGGATACAGTTCGTTACCCCAGTGAATTACGGTATTAAACGGGATAACTCTGGAACACATGCTTCGCAAGTTACTTAGTGAACAGCAGTTTTATTAGTGGGAGGTTTTACGAGTTCGTTTCTACCCTTTGATATGTTGTTTTGAAAACTATGAATGTAATGGTATATAATATAATGTATGGTATAATGTAATGTAATGGTATATGAATGTAACTGTAATGGTGTGTAGTGAGGATTATGTTACATTTATTTTATGTTTTTGGTTGCGTAATAAAAAAAGTGGCGTGGCGGACTACGGCCTTAACCCTCTCAATATGAGAGGAGACCCAAATTCCAACAGTGGAATGACAAATGGGTCG